>JASSUY010010598.1:0-46944 GCA_032466535.1 Forpus xanthops
AACCTGTGGGAGTTGCATTCTTTTGATTCTCCTCCCCATCCCCCAGGACTGGGGAAGAAAGAGGGGGGAGTGAGTGAACAGAACTGTTTGAGGGCCTCAAACCACGACAACCTTTTATACTGAAGATTTTCTGCAATCTTTTTACTACATCACCTTTTTGAAGCATCGTTGGTCCCTACTGAATAAAACTAACACTAACACTGATCCCTATGGGAGTGTACCAGTGGCATTTCTAAACCCTGAAGAATGGCCAAGTGTTTGATGAGTCTGAGTTTAAGTCTGCAAAAGGAATTTTCTTATAGTCCTGAGGAAACTTAGTTACTTTCACAATCTTGATGTGGAACCAGATTAAAGCCTATGCCTTTTGGAAACCAAGTATGTTGCTTGCACAGGCTCCTTTTAGTCTTTGTGCTCACTGACTTCCTCAGAAGTGCCTCAGGTTGGCCAGGAAAGATTTGCCTTTACAGAGACAGTGCTGAATTCACTCAGCAGACCACACCCAGGGCTCTGTTTTAGTCCATTTCCTCAGGGATCTTATCCATTGTTACAGACTCAACTAACTTGCCCAGTAGGGAAGTCAGATTAAATGCCCAGGAGTTTCCCAGATGAAGACTTTTCATATTTATAACTTACCAGGTATACAACATTGATATTAACGTTTCTGTGCCGTGGGACTCAGGAGCACCTCCTGGCTGCTTTGCCTTGGTATATGCTTTGGCCACAACCTGTCTCTGTTCCCATAGTCTCTCCATGGTGTTGTTTATGCACAGAGGGCACAAAGACACCAAGAACCAGGGGTGAAGTCTGACATAATCCCTCAGTCACAACCTCAAGGGTTGTTGCAGACAACTCAGACCATTCCTGCTCCATTGGACCTTTCTTCCATGTCTCGTACTAAAGAAGAGAAATGGTAATGAAGCGGTACCGCAGGAGGAAGGGAATGTAGAGAAGCAGAGCCCACGTAACAGTAGTTCAGTAGCAGCATTTCAGAGTTTCAGGGTGAGAGAAGGCCTAAAGAGTCCTGGGCTTTGTCTACAGTGCAGTGAGTGAAGGACCCACTGGAGTTCAGTGTAGGATTAGTTTTATTCAGACACTGAGATGGGAATACCAGGAGAAAGTGTTGCTGTGGGGCAAACTCAGAGCTGCTCAAATGAACAAACTGTCCCATGAGCAGCTCAGAGAGAAAACTGAAGACACTGAGTAGCCCTGCCTGCCTGGCCCAAAGATACTCTATGGCATGTGGTTAATTGAGCACTCCCACTCACCTGTAATGGTGCTGCCATTACCCCACACTACGCAGTCAGCAACAAAGCCATTGGCCAGCCACCAATCTAAACGTCACCTCCAGAAAGAAAAAAAAATTGGCTGGTATCTCTATCTAGCAGAGCCTGAAGCGAGCTTCTGGGTAGCTACTTGGACCTAGCAGTGCTCCCAGTCTGATACTGGGACAGTGTTGCAAACATCCAACTAGGCCTTTTTTGTACTGTTACCTGCTCCTCATTCATATGGATACTAATAATACTGTCAGGAATCACCCTGAGCTGGGCAAAAGTTGTATAACTATAAGGATGAAGGACACTAATGATCATATGGTGTTTAAAATTAGAAAAATGCTAACATCTTGATTAAACTCATGGACACAATGAGAAACCAGCCTAAAAGAAATTGAGTGTGAGAGTTGGCAGATATTTGAAAAAAACTATGGAAAAAGCAGAAGAGCAAACTATGCTTGTGATAAGGAAAACTAAGAAAGTTACTAAGCTATAGCAGATCTTCAAATGCTGTGGACAGTGGTAAAAAGCTTGTGAAAGTTGGGTCTTCAGATTAAGCCGTCTGGATAAGAACACAACATGTTTGAGGTCATAGTTACATTTATAAGATTGATAAACTGAAGAAGTGGCCAGGAAAACAATGATTCAGTAAAGAAAACTGCAGAGATCTGCCCTGTGTGGAAATAATCAAATAAGAGATGGAGAATGATCATGATTTTAGATATTATAAAATTCCAAACCCTCAAAATTTAGAAAAAACTTCTAATAAATTTGGTTCAGTATTAAGAAGGCTCCCAACTACTTGAGTAATCAGATTCTAAAGCAGTCTCCCAGATGGAAAAATGAGATAAAAAATAGCCTTCCGTTACTCATCTAACCTGTCTACCTCACTTGACTCAATAGTTAAATGGCAGCAACAATGGTAACTGAGCTCATCAGAATATCATGTTGATTAATTAAGTAAATCTTTTAACACAAGTTTATCAAGCATATTTCTGAGTATTCTGACCTGTTATATAGTGTTATATATAGATTTATTCATATCTATGTTATGTATTGTTACAACAGCCTGTCAGAACGTTCAATTTGATGGCACAGTTTACTCGTGATATGATGTGTAGACTCCCTGTCTTACTGACTGGTTTAAGTTTCTTATAAAACATAGATTCTTTCTTACTGTAGCTTTTTACTTTCTTCACTTTCTTGCTTTAGTATAAAAAAAGTAGAGATTGAATGCAGTTTCTTTATTGTATGCTACATAGTTTGTTTGAGGCAATGGGAATGATTTTGACGTCTCTTCTACCTCTCAACAAAATGATAAACAGGACTTTAAATCTGAGCATATGAATTAGCCACAGGGATTTTAAACAGACTTTTTGACCTATGACTGTAAAATTCTACGTATTGTTATACACCTCGCTGTGGGACCGTTTGATCACTCTATTATTTATAGATTAAAGAACATTGTTGCTAATTAATACTGTTCTAATTGTTGACAGTGTATACGTGCTTGCTTTGATGTTTTTTTGATCCTGTATTTTGGGGATTTCACTTACTACTTTTTTTTTTTTTTTTTTTTTTGGATGATTTGGGATTTTGAAACCTGTATTTCAAGCCCTTGTTTCATTTTCTTATTACTGAGGGCTTCTGTTTTGTAACTTCTTTGCTTCTCATCTCACCATTCCTCTTTCTTTTTAATAGAGTCTTACAAAATGGGGCAGCCTCAATTAATTCCTCAGCGTTGTATGAGTAGATTTATTTTTCCTTGTCTTTTGAAAAGATGGATTAGTATAAAGGTTAATATTTGTTTACCTATATCATATTAGCCTTTAATTGTAGCTTATTTAGAAGAAAAACTTCCCAGTTAATGCAATACAGCGCTTTCATGCTAATCAGTGGGGACAACCTAGCAGTCTGCTAACATTTAAGTTGGTTCCTCTGATGAAGTAGTTCTCTGATAACCTCTTGCATGCACAGTTTTCATAGCAAGTACAGCCACAAAATAGGGATTTCTCTCTCACGGTCTGCCAGATGCGCATTTGAGTACATAAGGTCAGACTGTATGACTGTGTCAGTTCCTTCTAATCTTAAAATCTATGAACTATTCAATCAAAAATCCCAGGTTTTGAATATTTTGATCAGAAATATTTGGGTTTAGCATAATATTAAGACATTAGGTTACTAAGATATGTAGTTAACTACATAGAACTTTACATCGCTAGCTTCATTCACTAATGTATTTTCTTACTAATTCAGCATGAGCAACATAGACTAATTGATATATGTTGTTGTTTTTGTTTCTTTCTTTTTTTTTTTCTTCTCATCTGGAAGTTTGGAAGATGATATTGCGGAAATTTAAGCTTTTTAACAGGAAAAGAATATTTCTGTTTTCATTATAGAATTCTACAATCACCACACAACATTAGAATTCATATTCATCACACTTTTAATTTATATATGAAGAGGAAAACATGATACCACATTTTAAAAATTATAAAAATAATTGTACAGAATGTCTCAAACAATATTATAAGGCATTAAAAGCAGACAACTACAGTTAAGTTATAATTAGCTCCATTGTGAGTTTCAGCTTCAAAGAAACACAAAACTTCTAAGAAGAAATTCAGCTGACTCTACTAAGCTTTGCTATGGCCTAGATCCACTAAAAGAATTAGGAGTCTAACAGCCATTGTAAACATCTAAGTAAGTCCAAAGTACAGATCTTCAAAACCCCAGTGAGCTGCTGCCTCACCCCAGAGGAATATAGTTGTCTTCCCATGGCACCTAACTTTCTATTAATAATGTTGTCTAGATAAGACCACATCCAGAAAGACAGGCAGGTGGCCTTAGGAGGAATTAGCAAGAAATTTGTTTGTCTGTATGCTGAAGTGTAACCCTGAAAAGCTGCATTAAGCTGCTACTGGACCTGACAGGCACTGATCACACCCAATCAACACTTCTTTCCTGAGAGTTTCTGCAGGAAACATAAAACTTCAGTCTCTGGAAGTGTCCTGATATACCTCAGTCTTGGTTCATGCTTATGTGCAATCAGCAACCAGAAATTTGCCATTCAACAGGTAATTTTTCTGATATGTCTGCAGCGCTAGCTAAGAGGTTGAAGGAATGACTGCATAGACCACACTGCTTTATTGCTGTGCGCTCCTTGACTCTGCTTAGGACCATTGCAAGAATGTGCATACAGTTCTGGGGTCAGCCTGCATGCTTTCAAACAGCAGCATAGGCAGCACTGCGCCAGGTCAAGGACAGAGTTGAAAGCTGAGGCAAGTGCCTCACACAGTTTCTCTATATGGGGGCTGTCTAAGCCCTTATCTTACAGGAGTTTCTACGCAACACACTGGATTTTATGGGAAATATTTCTGAGTCCTATCTCATCTCACACTATATAGTTAGGGCATCAAACACAGACCTGCAAATCCCATTAAGAAGAGCCGTTTGCCATTTAGCGAAAAGAAAGGCCTGTATTCTCTCACACATTTCATCCCCTGAAACCCCATGCAGCTTCTCCCAAAAGTAAAAAAATAAGTCAGAAGCAATCTGAAAAACTTTGATTTGTCTCTAACACAGGGAGTAGTCACAGTTTTGAGCTTTATTCCCTTTGCACAGAGCTGCAGATTTTCTGCAGAAATGGTAAAGGTGGGAGGAAGCAGAGGAGTGATGTCAAGGGCAAAGGGTGAAGCCTTAATCTGAAAGAATAAAATGTAGAAATTCCCATCTACTTCAAAGACCCAGAATTTCATTATCGTTTTCACAGACCTTCCTCATTCACATCCAGACTTCACCATGTTAGCCCTCTTACTATCTTCTCATTCTAGAAATCTGTGCTCAGACTTTTTTTCAAGGAATTTTTCTGGGGTACATCTATTCAGACTTAGATTACCGGAATAGTTTTTAAAGTACTCCTCCTTTTGATTTATATCCATGAGGGAAACACAAAAGTTCTTCCCTTCTGTAGAGTGGAAGTGTAGAACGCAGTAGAAAAGAGTCCCATGGCAATGAATAGTATTAATGATTAATGTTTTTGCCTGCAAGAATTGTCTCTCATTTCCACTCCTTTAAGTCTAGAAAGACAGTTTAAATGAAATACTTGCACCTGCTTTTTGGTGTAGAAAAAAGTGGCTTGCTTATCTTTCAGTGGGGAAATCTGGTGGCTGGTTGTGCTCTAACAGAAATGGAATTTAACTTTTTCAGTACTGAACATTTGCTTATTGACACCAGCAGTTTCTCCAAAATAAACAACAAAAGTTTGATCCTTTTCCCAGACACCAGAGTCAATAAGTGAAGGTACTTTGGCTGAACTCTATTACCATTGAAGCCTATAAGAAAAGTGTTAGAGAGATTAATAATAGCAAAGCTTAGGCCAATGTTGAAGGCATTTGCAGATCTATTACTTACACAACTTTCATATTTTGTTGATTTTGCCTATAAGAATGGAAAATTATTTTAATACTTTGAACTTGCAGGAATAAACCTCCAGTTTCCAATATAGTAAAAATCATGCACCGCTGCTTCATCTCTTCTGCTTACATAACTCTCCTGCTCATATTTATACTCGTTATAGTTCAGAGAATTCTCAGAATGGCTTAAATTAAAATCTTTCACATTTTAATTTTTTTAAATAAAGAGGAACGCGCAGTCTTTTCTAGGCTAAACCTCGTAACTAATAAAACATCAAAGAAAGATGATGAAAGAGATACAAAGATAGTATATGTAAATGCTACCAAGTGATCGTAGGTTATGAGGGGAATTTAGTATAGCAAAGATTTGGAATTGCCAACTGAGGTTTGAAAAAATGAACCACTGAAATCTTACTTCTAGATTCACTAAGGAGCTTTAAATATGCATTTCCCTCTAGAACCCTTGGAAGTTGCCTAAATGCACATCTGCCTCACTTCTTAAATGCTGGCATGCATCCCCTGCATATGCTACGCAAAAGGTGACCCAGAGTAGCCTCTGCAGTGTATTCTTTCCACCACAGGGCCCCCAAAAAATCATCCCCAGCAGCACTGTGTGGGGCTAATGTTCAGCTGAGGTAGCGGCTACCAAAAGCTGCCTGTGTTTCTAGACATTCTCCACCTGCCCCAGAACTGTCAGGGGAAACTGATAGAAATCTGCTGAGGGCAAACTGAGCAACTTGCAGCTCAGCTGCGTGATTGCACTGATCCAACTCCTCCACCATTAGGCAGTCATCAATCATTTTTCCACCTCACTTATGGCCAAATTCCACTCTCAGATGTGCAGTCGCAAATCCTGTTGACGTCAGCAGTTAGCGGTGTACCAAAAGAGAAGAATTTAACTCTTCATATAGTTTCCTCCACTTTCTGAAGGTCCTTTTTACCTTTCCTGAGACAAGATTTATTTTCCTAGCATTATATGTAGGTTTAAGCATCATAAAACATTAAAAAGGCTGGCATCTTCACTCTAAGGTACCACCTCATTGAACCATATGTTTTAAAACTTTCTAAAGCTGATGGCAGTTCCTTTACATTCCTGTTTTGTTTGGTATGAGATACCCCGATAGGGAACAGGGTACGCTGGCAAACTTAGATTTACAGAAGCTTCAGGAAACAAAAGATGGAGTATTATATCTTGGAATTCGCTAAAAGAGAATCACAGAAGAGTCTGTTTAAAGGAAAAAATGTTACAAAAACTTGGCATTTTGGGGTTCCTGGCCATAAAATCTCAAGTCATCCAAATGGCCATATCATTAGTGATTAGGCTTTTTATAAAAATAGAAATTAATTTTATGTGACTGAATTATAGGCTAGGAACTAAACAATCTTCCTGAGTATTTAGTTCTTTGGTGTATTTTTGAGGGCTAGGATGAGTCCTGGTGAGTCCGTAGGTGTATTATTCTAGTTCGGAGAGTAACAATTCTGTTTTGCTGGAGTCTTTCTTCTCAAGCTAGAAATGAAAATGTTCTTTAAATTAAACTTTCAACAATGTAGTTTATCATTGATTCAACAATTTCAAAATAAAGTTTGAAACTAAATCCGGGATGTGTGGCCAAAGTTGGAAGATACTGTTAATTTTCGGATCTCGGCTTTTCCTACCAACTAGCTTTACTGTCTGAAAAATGTAGTCTTGCAAAGGTGAGTCACAATGACAAGTCAGGATTTCCCCAAAAAGGCCTTGCATATTCTTAGAGGTCACAAAATATTTAATGAAGCACCATCAGTCTCTAGGAGGAATAAAAGAAAGGGAAGAAAAAGGTAATAAAAACAAGGATTCGGCCCTTCACAGCTCCCTTCAAAAACCTGGATTACTTCTCTTCCAAAACAGCTTTCTATTAGCTGAACCTGATTCAGAGCCAACAGCTGAATCCTCACACTGTAGGCTGCAGCTCAGCTGCACAGTAGTATCTTTACTTCTGTGCCAGCTAGGGTTATTACCGAGTTTTCTGACTTCTGCTATAAATAAAGCCTTGTCATCTAAGCATTCAATTTAAATACTTCTCAGTTTATTTTTGAACACTGGAAGTTAATAATAAATATCATCTTTGTTTTCTAATTTTTTTACTGAGTTGATTTAAATGCTCTTGACAGCTCCAATCCAATCCTCCCATCCAAGCTGACAAGCATGACATGCATCTCTGCATACAAGCTCTCAATTATGCATAATCCAATGTTTTCTAGGGTTTTAATTGAATCACTACTCTCAAACTTGTTATTTTTAATTTACAACATTTGATTTCTGACACCGGCCCCTCTATGTCATAAATTATGCAGGCAAGAGCCTTAGTTGTGTGGGTGATTAAAAAAAGCTAATTAGGCATGATTAAAAAAAAATAAAACAGAGACCTCTTAAATATGTGCATGTTGCCACGTAAGAGAGGCTTATTTCACTGGAAATGCTTGGGTGATTTTTTTTTTTTAAGAGATTATGTTCAGTTCAGTAAAATTTGATTGATTTTGACAGAAATGAAAGAAAATGTAGGAGTTTTTCTTCCTGCATATATACCAGAAATTGCATTACATGGCCCGTTGATGTGAATTTCTCCCACAGCTCATTGAATGTAATTTTGTTAAGTGGGCAGGAAAATGAATATGAAGAAAACTGAATAGAATCCAACATTTTCCTTGGCACCAGCAGCAAAGCTGAGACATGGCATAGATGGATGTACATATATGTGTGTGTATATATATATATATATGTGAGGTACAGTTTGCGGTATTAACCTTTCATGCCTCAGCTGATAACAGCAAGGAAAATATGCAGTGCTAAGCATCAGTAAAAGGTATGTAGAGGAATGATGTGTCTGCACAGACTGTAACAGCACAGCAGCAAATTAAAGGAAAAGAATGGTTTTATCTTAAATTAATTTAAGAAATTACAAGTGTACTTGTTACATACATTTACAATGTCTATTGTTATTATTCACTAACAGGTTAAACCTGGTTATTTTAAATACACTGTGTCAAAAAGAATATATTCTTCTCCTTTTAAATATGTTCTTTTTTCCAATAATCTGGGGAAAAAAATGAGGAAGAATCATTTCTTCCCTCCAGCTGCGCTGCATGATCTCTATGCTCTGTGCCTTGAGTCAGTGCACCCAGGACATACACAGTACAGCTGCTCTGTCCCCCTAAATCAGGCTATGATGATAACATGAATGAACTAAAGATTTGCTTCATCAGAAACTTCCAGTTCAGGAAAGAATTTAAACTTTTGCATATTTCCAGCAATGCTGCTTTTCCACACGCATATCACCGTATGGTTATACAGTTTGCTGGATTAGGACCAAGGACCCAGATAGAGGTGCCTGAGGAAAAGCTGGCAGATTTGTTCATCCTAACACCCTTAACAGCTTTAAAAATGCATGGGGCTAATTGAAAATCCAGGATGATCAGTTGATCCTCAACAAAATTCACTATATATTTTGGGGCTGAGATGATGTTTCACCTGTATCCAAGGGGACAGAAGGCACTTCACAAGAACAGGGGTCTTTTCAACTGCTGATGTCCTCAGAAATATGGCATTGAATAGCTGTGCTCTTTTCACTGTGGGGAAGCCCTGCTGGAAGGAAGACAACGATGTCAGAAAGGGCTGCGGGGGCACAAGAATGGAGGGCTGAGCCCATGCTATTATTCTACAATGGGTAAAGCAACTTTGGTCACTCTTCACCACCAGATGTAAGACTGCCTATGAGCCAAAAACTGGTAAGCAAAAGTAAGAGAAAAATCTACCCCTTCCAGTTCAGCCATCCTGGGGTGCCACCATGGGACAAAAGGGTTCTGAGAGACTGTGGCAAGTGGTTGCTGTTGAACACCATATTTCTTGGCACTTCATCTTCATGAACATCCTCAGCTGCTACCTGCAGCTTCATATAGTTAACAGAGACACTGTTAATCATAGCTGGTTGAATTTTTCTGAAAATTGAAAATGCTTGCTAATAAGTTTTAAAGAAGTCTAATGTTTGTAAATATGTTTTAATGGATATCCAGACATCTTTTGTTTGGATGAAGAAATATGAGCGCTTAGAAGAAAAGAGATCTAAACTCCTCAAAGTTATCCTTCTGCAAGTCCTGAGAAGGATTTGTAATGAACCCTGGTAATGGGATTGGTAATAAACTGTGCCTTCTCTTCTCCAGGCTGAACAGCCCCAACTCTCTCATCCTATCTTCATACAGGAGATGCTCCAGTGCCCTGATCATCCTCGTGGCCCTCCTCTGCACTTGTTCCACCAGTCCCATGTCCTTTTAATGTTGAGGACACCAGAACTGCACACAGTACTCCAAGTGAGGTCTCACAAGAGCAGAGTAGAGGGGCAGGATCACCTCCCTCCACCTGCTGGTCATGCTCCTTTTGATACAGCCCAGGATACTGTTGGCTTTCTGGCCTGCAACTGCACACAGCCAGCTCATATTCAGTTTCTCATTGACCAACATCCCCAAGTCCTCCTCAGGGCTACTATGAATCACTTCTCTGCTCAATCTGTAGCTGTGCCTGGGATTGTTCTGACCCAGGTGTAGGACCTTGCACTTGACATGGTTAAACTTCATCAGGTTGGAATCAGCCCACCTCACAACCATGTCAATGTCCCTCTAGATGGCATTCCTTCCCTCCGGTGTATCCACCAAGCCACACAGCTTGGTGTCATCAGCACTTGATCCCATTGTCCATGTCACTGACAAAGATGTTGAAAAAGTGCAGTCGCAACCCCGATCCCTGAAGGACACCACTCGTTACTGGTCTCCAGCTGGACATTGAGACATTGAGCACAACTCTTTGCATGCAGCCAGCCAGCCAGTTCTTTATCCACTAAGGGGTCCACCTATCAAATTGATGACTCTCCAACTTAGAGACAAGGATGTCATGTGAGACATCCTTGCACAAGTCTAGGTAGATGACATCAACTGCTCTACCCCTGTCCACCACAGCCCCATCATAGAAGGCCACCAGATTGATCAAGCAGGATTTCTCCTTAGTGAACCCATGCTGGTTATCACCAAGCACCTTGTTGCTTTTCATGTGCCTCAGCATGACTTCCAGGAGAATTTGCTCCAAGATTTCATCAGGCAGAGGTGAGGCTGACTGGTCTGTAACTCCCCAGCTCATCCATTTTCCCCTTCTTGAAAATGGGGGCTATATTTCCCTTTTTCCAGTCATCGGGAACTTCACCTGACTGCCATGATTTTTCAAATATGATGGACAGTGGCTTAGCAACTTCATCTGCCAGCACCTTCAGGATCTGCGGATGGATTTCATAAGGTCCCATGGATCTGTATATGATCAGGTTCCTAAGATGGTCTTGAACCAGATCCTCTCCTACAGTGGGCCCAGGGTCTTCATTCTCACTGTCCCAGCATCTGCCTTCCAAGACTTGGGTGGCATGGTCAGGACATTTTCTGGTGAAGACTGATGTAAAGATGTCGTTAAGAACCTCAGCTTTCTCCAAATCCAGGGTAGCCAGTTCTCCCAGTAGCTTCTGAAGAGGGCCCACGTTGTCTCTAGCCTGAGTTTTATTTGCAATGTACCTGTAGAATCCCTTCCTGTTGTCCTTAACATCACTAGCCAAGTTTAATTCTAACTGGGCCTTAGCTTTCTTAACCTGGTCCCTAGCTTCCTGCACAACATCCCTGTATTTTTCCCAGGCCGCCTGCCCTTGCGTCCACCTTTTATAAGTCTCTTTTTAACTTTGATTTTTCCTCAGCAGGTCCTTATCCGTCCAAGGAGGTCTCCTGGCCCTCCTGCAGCACTTCCTTCTAGTTGGGATACAATACTCCTGAGCTTGCAGCAGGTGATCCTTGAATATCAACCAACAGTCTTGTGCCCCCCTGCCCTCTAGGGCTATATCCCATGGAATCTTATTGAGCAGGTTCCTGAAGAGACCAAAGTCTGCTCTCCTTATGTCCAGGGCAGTGAGCTTGATGCATGCTCTTCTCATTGTCCTGAGGATCTCGAATTCGACCATTTCATGATTGCTGCAATCAAGGCTACCCTGGAGCATTACATTTCCAACCAGCCCTTCCCTGTTTGTGAGAACAAGGTCAAGCATGGCACCTCTCCTCATTGGCTCCTATATTACTTGCAGAAGGAAGTTGTCCTCCACACAATCGAGGTACTTCCTTGCTTGTGCTGGGCCATACCATCCCTCCAACAGATATCAGGGTGGTTGAAGTTCCCTACGAGAACAAGGGCCTGCGAGTGTGAGGCTATTCCTATCTGTCTGTAGAGCTATTCATCCACCAAGTCCTCTTGGTCAGACAGTCTGTAACAGATCCCCACAATAATGTCCCTTTATGTTCTCCCTTTAACCCTGACCCACAAACTCTGTCGACTGCTCACCTGTCCCTAGACAGAGTTCCATATTCTCCAGCCTATCCCTAACATTAAACAGCAACTCTCCCTCCCCACCTACCAGGCCTGTCTTTCCTAAAGAGCCTGTAACCTTCCATTCCAACACAGCAGTCATAGGAGCCATCCCACCATGTCTCTGTGATACATATGATATCATACCCCTGTAGACATGCACACATCTCTAATTCCTCTTGTTTGTTCCCCATGTTATGGGCATTTGTATAGAGGCATCTGAGCAGAGCTCCAATTGAAGCTAATTCATTGGCTGGAGCAGCTGGGGTGTCTCTATAGTGCTCCAAACGTTTACTATAGGTGCTGGCAAGTGACTGGGTGTGTTGGGATAGAACAATGCCCCCCTTACCCAACACATCTAGTTTAAAGTATCCTTGACCAGTCTGGCAAGCCTCCTACCAAATCCACTTTTCCCTTTCTTTGTCAGACCAGCTACACCAGTCCCCAGTAGACCTGGCCTACTAAATTGAGTCCTGTGTTCTAGGTACCCAAACCCTTGACTACAGCACTACCCTTCTAACCATTTATTAACCTGGTCAATTCTCCTAGCCTTTTTAAGGTCCTGCCCTATATCCTGGAGAACTGATGAAAAGACAGTCTGAGCTCCAGAGCCCCTAACCACCTCTCCCAGAGCTCTGTAGTCCTTCTTTATGTTCTCCAGGCTACTGCTATCTGTATCAGTAGCACCCACATGGATCACTAGAAGTGGGTAATAGTCAGTGGGACAGACTAGAGCAGGCAGCTTCTCTGCAACATCCCTAATCCGAGCCACCAGTAGGCAACACACCTCCCTTGAGCCCGGATCTGGCCAACACATGGATGCCTCTGTTCCTTTCAGACTAGAGTCCCCTACTACTACAGCCCACCGCTTTTTCCTGGCAGCACCAATAGCAACCTTCTTTTCCAGTGCATCAGCCGGTTGTTCACGGTGCCGTTCCTGTTGGGAGTGTGGCTCCTCATCAGCCCCCTGCAGGACAGCAAAGCGGTTCTGGGTAGGAACAACAGATTTAGGAGGAAGCTCCTTGCTTTTAATTGTCCTCTTCCTCCTTTTTTTGTTGTATTTTCCTGTCACTGCTTCCCAGTTTCCTAGGTTAGCAGCCTCTTTACCTGCATGAGTGACAGGAGGTGTTTGAGGCCCCTGCACAGTCAGGTCCTGGGGCAAGCAGCGCTGTTTCCCGGCAGTTTCTCTCACACCTTTCAGCCCACTGACAGCATCCCACAGCTCAGCCCCTGCTGCAGGAGGACCTCCACCAGGGAGCACACAGTGCAGCCCTGACCATCGCTCACCCTCCTCTCAGCAGAGCAGTGCGGGCGCTCTCTACACCCCGAGCTCCGCACCGCATCCTCCCCTCTCATCGGCTCCGTCTGGATGCCTGCACTGCCCACCACCGGGGCAGACAGAGCAGCGTTCTCATGTTGAACCCTGCTCATACGGCGAGTGCTCGCCATCCCGCTCGCCTGTCCGCGGGAACTGCTTCTAACCCGCCCTGTTTGCCCGCCCCTGCTCCCCGCACTCCCTCGGTCAGGTTTTCACCCACTCAGGGCTGGTACCGCTCCTCCTGGCACCGCCCCCTCTGAGCCCGCTCCTCCCGTCAGCCGAGCTGCCGGCTCCGGGGCAAGCCCTGCCGAGGACCCGAGGCTCCCTCGGTGTGTTGTTACTGCTCCGAGTTGAACCCTCCGGTGAGGAGCTGCAGGTGTCCCTTCTCGAGACAGTCGCCTCAGCAATGCCGGCTGTACAGTCAGATCGTTGTAAAGCAGGGCACAGGAAACTACAGTGGTAAAACTGCACTTCCTGTGAATAGTTTGTGGACCGCAGGTGCTGTAGTAAATACAGAATGGATACCTAGGAGACTAGTGTGATGTTTCTTAAGTCATACTACCTTTTCAGTGAAAGCTGATGTCCCTTTGTTGAAGTGTTCTGTAACCCACACCTATTTTTATAAGGAATTAAGGATATTTCAATGCCAGCATGGGGTATGTGAGAAACCATGCATTTTTCAAGGAAAAAAAAAAAAGGATTGCAGCTGTTCTACCAGTAGTATTTATCATCATGGACAGCCATTTCTTTCACTGTATTTCCATAAACAGAAATGTGTTCTTCTTTTTTTATATGTTATTACCACAAGTACCTTGGAAGAAGGGGTATTTTATTAATTGACAAAGCCTCAGGTATGGGAAAAACTGCAGCTGCTGAAGGCTGACTGATGGAAAGATACATGCAATCATATCTAGCTCTGTTTCGTAAACTCTGTTCTGATCAGGACAAAAAGGAGAAGTGGTCTCTGGCTTCAGAAGTGTCAGAGGAAAGAGGTGTTTGCAGGTTTTCTTTCAGCATTGTTCTTGCCTTGGTCTTCATTGGCAAGACCTCCAGCCACACTGCTCAAGAAGCAGAAGGCAAAGGCAGGGACTGGGAGAATGAAGAAACGTCTGCTGTAAGACAAGATCAGGTTTAAAATCACCTGGGAAATATGAAGATGCAGAAGTCACTGCGACCTGGTGAGATACATTTGTAGGTCCTGAGGGAACTGGTGGGTTTAGTTGCCGAATCATTATCTATCATATTTGAGAAGTCATGTCAGTCTGGTGAAGTTCCTACTGACTGGAAAAAGGTAAATATAATCCCCATCTTTATAAAAAAAAAGAAAATGAAGGCCCAGGAAACTACAGGCCAGTCTCACTTTGATGTGTCACAAGATCATGAAGCAGATCCTCCTGAAAACTATGTTAAGGTACATGGACAATAATAAGGTAATTGTTGACAGCCAGCGGGGCTTCACTAAGAGCAAATCATGCTTGGCAAATTTGGTGGCGTTATGTGATGGGGTCACAGCAGTGGTGGATAAGGCAAGAGCACCAGAACAGAGCTATTTTAGTTCAGAAACAGCTAAAAATCAGAATGCTTTTTCTTTTTTTTTTTTTTTTTGAATTTCAAATCTGTAAATGTGAAGGGATTTAAACTCTGTGCTTATTTACTTTTGGTTTGTGTAATGTTTACTCCTACAGTCAGAAAAGCAGATTAATAAATATGGTACACAGCAGGAGAAATGTATGCATTTGGGAGGACATATAAGCTAGGTATAGGTTAAAAAAATAGCATAATTAGTTTTCTACATGTTTTGTTTATCTGGGAATATGATTATATTAGTATCAAAGAATAGATATAAACACCGATACTTAGTGGTTTGTACTTGGACGTGAACTGATAAGTAATGAGTGCTTGTGAAGTGCAGGGTGGAATTCTGACATGACTCTCAGATCTGTGAATTTCATTTCTTCGGGAAAGGCGTTATGAAATACATATGGAGATAGATGTCTATATATAAATACATACATACACAATTCCTTTTGTTCTCATGTCTGAGCAAGAAACGATGCCTAAGGAGAAATCTCACTACAAATTCTTTGTTACTGGGAACTTCTGCTGCTGGAATGAGGTTCTCTTTACAACAAAGCACATTAAAAATGATTTATCCCCATAGCATTCTTTATCTTGATTGACATCATGAGCACATACTGTTGTATTTTAGAATAGATTCTCAGCCAGTTTGAGTTGTCATAGCACCACTTTAGCCAATAGGTTTATGACAGTACACAGCATCTGAGAATCTTTACACATCAGCAGGATCAGAAAACTCAGGTTACTAATTACAATTTGAAAACACACAAGGTGAAATTGGAGGAGGAATGGTCTGAAATAGTTCGGCTCTGTGGCAAGATGAAGTGGAAGAAAGCAATAGTGCTAGAAAGGGCCTGGAGGTGGTTTTACAATATAATAAGCCAGGAAAGAAAGGCCAGAGTGATTCAGAGTTTCATATTCAGAGGTGGCATGTTTCAGAGTGGCATAGTTATATTTCTTCTTTCTATCAGTGTGGTATAACCTCAACAAGCACATTGTGTTCAGTCCAGAACACATAACTGCCAGGTAGATCCTGATAAATTTGGGCTTTTTCTAGGTGAAAACTAAAAATGATTAGAGAACTGAAAGGATTTTTAACAAAACGGTGAAGGCACCAGATATTTCAGCTTGTAAGTGGAGACTTTGCCTAGCTGCAAGTTGGGTGAGTATAAGTCTGAAGAACTGACAACAAATGTTGGCATTAAGAGGGAGCTAAAATAGATAGTATATAGGGAGGTCAAGAGCTAAAAAGAAAGCCTAATATGATATATAAACCTCAACAAAGCAGAGCACTAGGGTTTAATTCCATGCAGTTATTCAGACCTATGAGTCTCAGTGAAGTCAGTGTGATATTTGTTATTCAAATACTTTCATGGTTTCTCAGAAAGGCTTGCCAAGGCAAACATTTGTGTTTTGTCTCTTGTGCTTACCTAGAGATGTAGAATGGGTTGACATGTTGGATTCTCTGAAGACTGACAACATGCTGTCAGAGATCAATCTAAGAGCAGTTTTTGGCAGTGGCAAGAAAGGTGGGAGAATCAGTGGTCAGCAGCTGTTTTGCTGTCAGGGATGACACTGCCTCCTGCTGAAAAGCTATTATGCTGTTCTTGGTTTGGTATGAAATGCAGGCCTTTTCTCAACTACAAGCTGGATATGATCCTCTGTTACAGCTGATCGTGATTGGCATGAGTTATGTCTGAGAACTGACTCCTTGTGTTAAGTTTGAATCTGTGTTTGGTTACTAAGTCATCACAATGAATCTGGATCGAATGCTCCTGAGAACAATCTTGTGTCAAAATATAATTATATGTTAAGTCCAGGTTGTAATGGACAACCCTAATGAAATCATTCTATAGCTGAGGGTGCAAGAACAACTGCACGTGCGTCCAGAAGGGAAGCAGTATTGAAGAGCTCAGTTAATAGAAAGTACCTGTTAATTTAATGTCCCCACCTAGGTTGCTTAATGTTTCCTGAAAGTTTGATGTTGAATCTTGCGTTCCAATGACACAAGCAGAATGTGGTTTGCTATTTTAGATGCTGCTCCTTACAATAGTGTTAGGTTGTGGAGCACTGACATGAATGAAATATCTGTTTGAAGTGGGAGATCACTGAGCGGAGTGATTTGTGACACTGATTTAGTTGACTGAAAATTTTCCTTAAAGCAGTTCTCAGCTACACTGGCTGTTAAAGAGGTATGTTGGTAAAGAGACAGGAAAACTTGGATATTGACTGAGACTGTTAGCATCTACTGAGAGGACCAGACATCTTTTTATCTGCAGAAAAGATGATGGGCAGTACTTTCTATGTTCCAATTTCTACACTTTATTGATATCTTGTAGTCTGATAACTGCTAGTCAGGAACCATCCTGCTATCCAGCAGTAGCTCTGAAGTAATTCAGAGGCAAAATGAGATGACATTAGCATCAAGTTACCATCTCCTTTTTTTTTTCTGTTGCCATGCTTCCTGGTTATCTTCTGACTTGTGCTGACTGTTAATGCTTCTCTTTAGCAAGCATTATAAAAAGATACCATGGAATTTTCATATAGGTTTTGGCCCTGCCCTCTACACCTGCCAGCTGCTGTTAAATGTTTTACTTCTTTGCTGTCACATAAGGGGCTCTACTGAAGGAAAATTGAGGACACTGTGGTACCTCTGCCTGGGTGTCTTGTCCTTGCTTATTCTTCCAAATACTTTTCTTCTATTTTTCCTCCTTCTCACTGTGATATTGTATTTGAAATGAGGGAAAAGGAGAATGCATGTATCTCAAGGTGGTTTTTAGCACAATTTAGTCCATAGACTGGTATCTAGGAATCAGATGTATTGAAAAGGTTTGTTCCAAGCAATTTCTGATGTGGTGGTATATGATGAACCAAACAGAAGCCATGAGATGGACACTTGGAATAACTCCAGGTAGCATTTCTTGTACAGTCCTTTCCTCTGCTGTTATATTTTGTCCTTAGACTTTAGTGGGCACTTAAAAGCTTTATAGCATCCACAATGCAAAGCCTTAATCATGCAGCTTTTGCATGCATCGGTTTTTCATGAATCCTTAAAAATAAATTTATACAAGAAAACTAATACATACTCTGGAACAAGTTCTATGTGAAAAGGGAAAATAAAAAATTGGTATTTCCTTACAGAATCACATGAATCAGGGGTGAGTGGAGGTGAAACTACAGTGAAATGCTGAATGCACTTTCCAGAAGGAATACAGATTTAAAATGAAAAGAAAGGATGGAAGTATTGTGCTGTCCTGTGGGGTAATATAATTTGTTTGCTGAAGGGTATGGGTAATTTGTCACAATGTAACATATATGCTGTTTTAAGCCAATAGATCAGTCAAGTATATATTTACAGTTGGATATCTTTCTCACAGTATTATTTATGTTACCAGTGTTGCAAGAAAAATGTGCAACCATCCCTGCTATAGGCCCTTAAAAAATTGGGCAGCTGTATTTTGAAGTATTTTGGCTTATTAATGAATAAAACATTCCACATGAGAGAAGGAGGAACTCTGTCTCTCACCAAAACCAAATTATTCTACAGTAGTTCAGTCTTCTTCATTGCATTAGCTGTACAAGCTTAAAACAAACAAATGTTTGCCAAACTCAGGCCTACATGGGTTTTATTTACGTTGTTAAGACCCCGGAGGAACACAAAGCTGATGGCACTAAGAACGCTGTAGGGCTCCTTGAGGCTGTTTTCTCTTATTTCTAAGTGTTGTCAGAGTCAACACAAGAGCATCTTGCAGGTGTTTGTGGAAAGAATGATGGTTTTGTGCTGCAAAGGGAGAGGCAGATTGCTGCAAAAAAAAAACGTGTGAAGATAAGTACCCCATAACTGGCAGGTATTTAAAAAGTCTCTACCCATGTGGTGGGCCCTTGGATCCTTACGCAGTGGGGTAGTTTATCTTCCCCATGGGGGAACCAGTGCAGAGCTGAGTCCAGCAGCGCTCACTGTAGATGCAGGCTCAGGTGCTTATTGTTGCAAACTCTTTCCACAGGGCTGAAAATGGTATCGTGTGTGAAAAATCCCTTCTCCTGCACAGGTAAAATATAAAGACAGTGCTGAGAAATTACTGCTCGGCTGGGTGATTTTTACTGTATCATTTGCACAGGAACAGGCAACAGACCATCACGCACTGAAGTTTCAGAAAAACAGATCACAGTAAATTCTTCTTTATAAGGATGGGACTGATATTCCCTGTGTGTTTGATTTATACACCAGTAACAGAAACTTTATTCAACTGATGAAAAGGAGGAGGAAGGATTAATTCTTGTGGAGTACCAGGCAAAGCATTCATATTACAGCCCTCTCTGGGGAATGGAGTGGCTTTGCACAGGGATGATGGAAAGGCTTATCCTCCAGAAAACCCTTCTCAGGGCTTTTTCAGCCACCTGAACTGGGTGCTGCACAGAAAAGCTGTGACCAAAGCACTGCCTACACTACTGTTCCCTACCCTATCTCTGCCCTGCGCTTCCTTCTGGGCCCACAGCTGAATAAACCTGGGCAGCCCCTGCCTTCTCAGGAGTTCATGGAAACTGCATAATCCCTGAGTGGATGGCTCTCTCCATGCCTTTTCATGAAAGCGATGCAGTTACTCAGCATAATAAATGCTGTTGCACCTTGGTTACCTGGAGGATCCTGACTGTCAGCCTCTGCAACTGCATTTAGGCCCAAACAGCAGCCCTGTCAATATATGCTGGTTTTTTGGTCCTTCTCAACTTTGTTTCTCTTTCTGCTCTTATACTGAGAATCTGACTTCATACACAACATGCTCTTCTGTACATGTTTTTATTATTGCTCAGCAGCACTGACACAGATTTGGGGTCTTTTCTGCTCCTCACACCACCACAGCAGCATGTAGGCTGGGGGTGCACAAGGAGTTAGAAGGGAATGAAACCAGGACAGCAGACCCTAGATGACCAAAGGGATATTCCATAGTATATGGCATTGTGCTTAACAATTAAACTGGGGGGAGGATTGGTTGGGGATGTATTGCTGGAAGACTGGCTGGGCATCCTTTGGTTGATGGTGAGCAATTGTTTTCATTTGCATTGATCTTCTCTCTTGGGTTTTATTTCACTTTCTCTGTTACTTTCCTTTTCATTACAAATTATCATTGTTATTGATTTTTTATTTTGATTATTGAAATGTTTTTATCACAACACACAAATTTTCTTACTTTTAGCTTTCCAATTCTCTTTCCCCATCCTGCTAGGAGGGAGTGAGCAAGCAGCTGTTTGATGCTTAGTTGCTGGCTGGGTTTAAACCACAACACTTGAGCTTCTACTCCATGAATACTTGACTTGAGACCTGAGGATTTATCACAGTTTAGGTAATGGCTTGTCTGGTATGGATCACAGTCAATCATTATAATTTTGAAGTGAAAAATGAAGCTCAATTGGAAAGATTTTTTTTCCTTCCAACTCGTTCGTATCTCTCCTATTCAGATTATAGAATTTCAATAGCAGGCTGGGAAACGTGTTCCTGCAGATACAAGTGTCACATTGAAATAGTGTCCTCTCAATAAGGTTTATTTGCTCGCTATTTAATGGTATGGGTGTTTTTTTTGTTTTTGTTTTTTAATCAGAAGTAGATCTGAATTCAGTAGAATCTGAATCAGATTGTCTTCTGCAATGTCATGAGCATGGCAGAACTTTACAGGCATCCCTATGTAAGATGAGCCCTTGGTGGTGATAGAATATCTTTCATATCAGAACCTCAGCTGTGTTGACAGGTGAGAACACATGGGAGGTGCAAAACTTTGACAAAAAGCATGGGATACTTTAAAAGGAGGAAGGAGATGAAGAAGAAGAGGAAATAAAGATTCATTCTCCTTTCTGTGGAATTTGAGTGGAGTGTGGTGTTATCCTGTGTTTCCCGTGCTACCCACCAGTGGCTGTCACAGGCTTCTTCACAGGGTTTCCTGCTTTGAGCACAGAGGTACTGCGGAGATCTGGCTTGGGTGGGAGACATCTCGGTTTAGGGACTTCAATATGTTTTTGCAGTGTCTAAGACATCCCTGTGGGGCTGGTGTATAAAACACAGGACCTATGGGACACTCCACGTGGAATGTCATCTGGAGTCCCTGAGTGGTACCCAAAAGTCTTCAAGGAGGCAGGAGTCAGCTGCCTTCATCCTGGTCTGCCTATGCTGCTCCATGGAGGCTGATTGTCCACCCACTGTGGGGCCACAGGTGGGCAAGGATTCTCCAGAGATGGACCTCTAATAGACCAGAGGCTATGACTCCAGAGAAATACAGAGGCTGTGCCAGTATACCACTTCTGTATCTTCTCCTGGCTCTATTTGCACATAACTCTCAGCTTGCCAAACAGCAAGGAAATAATAAAGTGATGTCAGTGTATTGAAAATATAGCATTTGTATAAAAAGATTTTAATAAACCCCATTTATTAACAGGTAGGCTAGACTCTAAGAGAATAATCAATATAGATCCATTGATTTCCGAGGATTAACCATAGCTAGTGTATCTTGAAAATTATTTACAAACTTTCTTTTAAAAAACATATACATTTGTTTTGCTTTGTTCTCTTCTTGGTATTGATAAGAGTCTTCACAGCAGAGGAGAAATTGATTTAATAAATGACTACACACAATGTGCTGTCAAATGCACAATGTAACAAACTGCAGGAAATAGAGATCATTCTTCTTTCACCTATAGTAATTTTAGGAGTTGCTTGTAACTATAACAGGTGCCAGATTTTCAGGGAGAAATGAGATTTTCATTTTCATGGTGTCTCTTCAATTTCTAGAGCTAAGCTTTTAATACTTTTCCCCAGCATTTGTTTTAAATATAGAGCATTTAATGATAGTTTGAAAAATTGTATTTGCTTTTATATGATTTATTTATTTGTGAATTATTTGCTAGGTTACACAAAAAAGACAGTGTATACTTTTATTACCCGTATTAAATATGCTCAGAGTGTACTAAGGAAACCATAAAATACACGCTGTATCTTATATGACTGCAATAATTCACAAAGCCATTGTGAGTTTCACAGAACTGCGGGGGTATGGGGAAAACCAGATCGTCTTGAGAAAACTCAATAAACAGGATGTTCAAAGTGATGAGTTTAAATAAGAAGGAGGTTTAAATTCAGAGAGAAGATATGTTTGAATGTCTTGATAAACCTTCTTAAAGCACCTTTCACTTTCTTATTTTGGTACATTTTTATATGCCTGGTTTCTACCAGCTAACACATGTCCTCCTACTACTTTTGATTACATTCTACTGACATAGAGAGAAGCAGAGATGGATCCAACTACTTTTACTAGTACAGTCTTCTCCCATTTTGAAGGAGAAAATATCCTGTTTGAAACTGAACTTGTGTGGCTGGTCTGGTACGAAACCTAAATTTAAGAACCAAGCTGCTGGGTTCTGATTCTCCACATCTACCCCCATGACTTACTACTTACACTTAATATTTACTTTGTTGGGATCTATTGGTCAATAGCATTTCTGATGGCTATTCCTCATCATTCAACATGTCTCCCTGGGCTGTCAGTGTGGTCATTCTAGTTTGCGAACATCCTGAGGGTTTTTTCCTTGTGCAGAACTTCATTAGATCTTATAGCCTACCCATTCTTTATGATTAGAACAAAGAGAAGCACCTACACTCCCTTAACACTAAAGTGACACCACTGCTGTATAAGTAATCACTGGTCTGCCATTGTGAAAGGAAAGAATGTCTCTTCCCATGAAAACCTGTTGAAATTGATTTCACTTTTTTTTCATGATAAGCACACACTGAGGAGTTAAAAGGGCATTGTTATGACAGAAAATCATGTGAACGAGAGGGATCCACAACGGCCATCACCAAGCAATCAGAGATCCTGCATTTCTTCTGAAAGTTTCTGTACTTCATTTCTGATAATTCAGCCTCTTTGGGATCTAGTTATAATCAACAGAAGGAGTTAGAGAAACTGAAATAGTTGTTTCTTCTCTTACTGCATTTGTACATAATGCATCAGGTCAAATAGCAGTGTAAGACAAAGATCTGTGAAGAAACTGCAGACAGATGTCAGGTGACTGGATAATTTGAAGAATATAAATGTCTTCTGTTGTTCTTTCCTTGGGTGCAAAAAACTACCCACAACCTTGAGGGAATGATTATGGTTGGTATATCCGTCATAGCTTACAACATCCAAAACATCAAGGTCAAGACAACAACAAGGCCTCACAATCCAGCAAGCCTCACAGTTGATAGATTGCTTAATTATCTCAGTCTTGGGATAAATAAAACCCAGAACCATTCCCAGGAGATACTCTGTAAAATACAGGCTGACAAAGGTTTAGTCAAGTATGGCAACCCTAACAAAGATCTGATAAGACTAATGTGTGAGAAAAAAAGAAAAAACAAAACCCTAATGACTACAAAGCCTCTCTGCTTTGTCTTTAAATACACTATGCATTTGACAGGTACTTAGAAATAGAACAAGATAGAAGTCTTTATGAGCTGCCAGCAATGGTAACTCATCAAATGTGAAGAAAAATGGCTGGTACCCTTAACAGTTGTTTCTCACAAGTATCCAGCATCTGGCGTGGACAGATTACATTCATGCCTCAAACATAAAAAATGAGATTCTGAAATGAAATTGTCTAATAGACAGCAGAGATTATGGTGAATTGATGCCATCCAGGGAAGAGGTTTCTCAATTAATCACAGGGAAAGTAAAAAAGAAGAGGAAAAATATCCAGTGCCCACTAACTCTCAAAATGGAAAGTGGTATTAACTTTTCAACTGCTGGGGTCGCTTCATTAAGGAGACAAGAATTTCCTCTGCATCCTGACTCGGGTTGTGTGCATTGAACCTAGAAATAACGTTTGGAGACAGGTTATTCTTTTTAATTTTCTCCTTTGCAGACAGTGACAAAAATGAGTGTGATAGGAAATAATTTCTCCCAACAGCCTGTCAAAGGTGTTTTCCTTAGGGACTAGGAAACCTTCTTAAAGCTGCCATTACACTGCTTTAATTTATATTAGAATTAGGACAGCTGAATTTTGGAAACTTTGGAAATGTTGATAATTTTAAGAGTGATATTTTTAATTTGCTGTTTTATGTTCTGAGGGGAAGGAGGGGACAGAAATCCTGCCCAAAGCTTCTTGCTAACGCTTCTCTGTTTTAAATTGTAATGGGCCATTACAAGAAATGTAATGGGGAAGTGAGTGAGCAAACTGCATGATTTAAGGCTTAAACCATGACAGCCATGTACTCAACCTATAAACCCACAGGTCAACTGTAGTCTTAAACAGATTCTTCTGAGAAAAAGGGAAAATAGTCTCTGAAGAAGCATTTCATATTTCTGTTTCTAGAAATACCCTTCCTTTTATCAGGGAATATAAATGGCAACTGATCCCCCTTTTTCCTCACCTTCCAGAAGAATTTGTTCATGAGATTTTATACTCACCTGGACCAAGAAGAGTTTGTAAAAGGCTGTTCGAAGAAGACAGAATTACAGGACCCAAAAGGACAGGAAAAAGTTATAGAACAGAATGGAGATTTTAGACTACAAAATTAGTGAGGGGTTTTCATTATGAATTACAGAGTAAGGGCAAATTCGTCCCTGAAGGAGGTGGAGAAAGACCCCTTCAGACTTCCTGCACCTCAAAAAAAAAAAACAAAACCAAACAAGCAAAACACAAGAGGGGAAAAGCATATGAACTTGTGTGATGACACTGGAGAGGACGTAAGCACTAATGGCTCAAGGACTGTATCACAGAAATACATTATTGCTTTAGCATCATAATGGTAAAATAATAGAACAAGTATGGTGGAACAAAACATATGCTGGTTTGTTAGGATTGAAGTTTAATACTGGTTTGTATGTTTTGGGGATGCAGTGGTGGGGCTGACCTCAAGCTTTAGACTTATGTTGACTTGGGCCCCTTACAATTAAATAAACTGTAAGACTGTCCCTGATCATTTGGGCAAAACAAAAAAGGACAGCCTAAGGGGTGTCATCTTCATTACTGTCACTGGACTGCTGGCTGGGAGCTGCTGTAACCTCTGTGCCTTTATATGCACCTGACCTTCTAACCTTATCTTTGACCTCACTTTTCCTGGGAGTGAGCTCTTTACTGATGTTTGAATCGCTGGAATCACACTAATCTCCCCTTGTGTAGGACCTCTAAGGAAAGGTGAAGCAGGGGCGAAGGGTGACAGTTGGTCAGGGTCTTTTGCCAGTGGGGATCTGACTTGTATCGAATGTCGTTTGTCACAGTATAGACACCTGTAGGATGAACTGCGGTTGATAAGAATGCAAAAAAGTATCACCCTTTCCCCTTTCTCCATATATATACAGAGGGGTCAGAGGTGGTCTGCAGAGGGCAGGGTTTATTGGTGTAATGCTAATATACACAGTTGGTTATCTCACTTATACCAAGGTTCTCAGAAACTTATCAGATGTAAAGGAAAGCAAGGCAGAAAGCATTGCTGAATGTGCATCTCTATGCAGTACAAAAGGTGATGCTAAGGCAATGATACTCCTAAGTATCTCCTTACCCTCCTCAGTAAATCACTGAATGTACCAGTTTCTATTCGTTTGGCCCTTAACTATGAAGGTTACTACTAAATAATCACAATTAAACCTAATTTATTTTGCTTGCATTTTTAGCTTATAAAAATAAGTATCAATCTTGTGTGATTATACAAATAGACATGTGATATCGATAAATTTATTTTTGTTTTTCTTGCAATGTGAGACAAACTGTAGTAGAGAATTTATGTGCTGTTTTGCTATATCTGCATTGTTATATCTGTTTCCACATTGAGAGTATGGCAAACAGTACTTCTCACTTCTGTACTGAAACTGAAGCAGTCAAGCTTTCCAGTATGGGAAGTCCTGATAGCAAATAACTTTCCTTTGTCAGTAGTCAATAGATACTTGTAGTTCCTAAGAGGTTCAGTCTCTGAAGGTGGTAATGAAGGTTGCAAAAAAAAGAAAAGCCAGATGAATGCATGCAAGCTATAGACATCCATCCATATATTTACTGACACTTTTAATCTTTGGGAACAGCCAGAAAACCTCAGGTGAAGATGGTATGTTTGGACTGCGATTTAGTTTACATGGACATGTAACTGAGTTTTTATGATAAGCCATACTGTGGGCTCAGCATCGCAAGTGAGTTGGGCACATTCCCATTTGTCACTTGGCAATAAATCGTGGTTTTAGAATCTTTTTAAGGCACAGGCTGTTTGTTGCTGCTGAGGTACCACAGGAGATGCCATGGGAGATTGTTCCAGGTTCCTGTCTTGTTCATGTGTCTGTAGCCTTGAGTTAACTATCAATTTACTGGAGTTAAAGCAGGGCTGCTATGAAAGGTGACCTACTAAAGCACATGGAAGACAGCTTACACACATATTCTCTGCTGAACAAGTAAAATAAAATAGCTGTGCCTTCTTGGAATTCACACTGCACTTGACAAAGTGTTTATGGAAACAGTGCACTGATAGGATTTTGGAGACCAGATATGCATCAATCGAAGTGCCAGCTTTTTCCTGGAAGCATTTCCTGCTGTATGGGGTTACTATAACCTCGAGCAGTACTCTGGCAAACAACAACCTTACATGTTGAGCAGAGTTTTGTATAAGGAGTGGAAGATCATCCCCTTCCATCAAGACTGATCCACTGTACTTAATGTGTTTCCAGCAAAGGCTTGTCTGTCTTAGCTTAAGCATCTAGGGGTCAACATTTTGCAGTCTCCCTGGCAATCTCCCTCTCTTTTCATCAAGCCTTAAGTGATGGCTTGCTTTCTTGAAAATGTCTAACAACTGGAAACAGTGTCTTTCTTGCTACCAAACTTGGGTATCTTTGTGTGAAGTCTCTGGGGACAGAAATTTAAGAATGCAGGAGCAAATTGCTATTTAATTGGTACAAATGTAGGCACACAAATAATCACATTTTAAAAATGGGAAGCTGGGATAATCTTTGGAGTCTGGTAGTAACAGATAATGCAATTCAGTATTTAGCTTGCATTTCTGTTCACTGCTTTCTCTACTTTCTAGTGCATGAAGATCACCCTGGATGTTTTACCTAATGAATATCAGAAAAGACAGGCTTGTGAGGTTTCTGTATAGTTTCTGAATGATGGAGTTGCCATCAGAAACGTTTATATTCGTCTCTCCTAACTGAGAGGTCAAAGTCTTCAGAGAAAAAATTCTCATTCCCTAGTTGCTTCTGATTAAAAAACGGTTGAACAAATCAAGAACAGTCAAGCAGAAAAATGTTCTCCATTTATGTTAATCATGTGTCACTGCTCTAAGGTCTCAGTCTCTTCCTCTTTACCCAAATTCCGGTAGTTTTCAGAGAAAACAGAACTTTCTGAAATGAATGTTAATGAATGTGTAAACACGTGCATAAGCACATATAAGTGTGCAAACTGCTGCCATCGCCTGTTCTTTTTAATGTTAGTTTAGTTATCCACAGCAGTGAAAACAGAGAGCTATTTTCACCTTAGTTCAGACATTTTCAGTGACTGCAACTGAGAGTTCAGTATTTCACAGTACTCATTTTAGACATATTAGGGGTGAAGGTAGCAGACAAATGAGACTGTAATGGATTAGGCATTGCAGAAGATTGGAAAATACAAATAAACATGCATATTTTATGTGGTGTTTTAACCCTCTATGTAGTTATTTTCATGTTGAAGCCATCTGTTTTGTAACTTTGAGTTATCTCTGGAAATTTGCCAAATTTTAAATTAATATTGGAATAATTTTTAAAAATGTGACCTGGTTTAAGATGATTTCAGCTTTTCAAAATAAATCTTCAGAATTTCCAAACGACGCAGAACAACATGCAGGACTTTTCTGGAGGGGAAAATGTTATGATCCAGCTCTGCAATTTTCTAAATGTTTTATGACAGACAATAAATGTAGCTATATCTGACTGACTCATGCAGCGGGTACAAGTAATATATACCAGGGTGTGCATTCATCAGTCAACAGTTTCAGACACGTAAGAGCTGTGAATTTTTATTTTTCTTTAAATTTTTGGAGGTATTGGTTAGTGACATTGATTCTGCAGTGAAATTGCATCTGTTTCAGAGGTGCTCTGTACTAAACTCAGTAGCTTTTGGGAGACACTTTGAAAAGAACACATTACAAAAGGAAAAAAAGCAATGTAGTGCAGACTTAACCAGTCCTTAGACTGCAGGGTTGGGGATGGAGGGTGTCAAAAGGACTGAAGAGTGAAATCTTTCAAAGAGTGACTGGTGAAAGGTGCTCCCTACAGAAGAAATGCTTCAGCTGCTGGGCTGTTTTGGTGAGCACTTGATATCTTGGAGTTTTCTTAGACTTGTATTTCTTTCTTCTCCTTGGTAGAATCTGCAGTTGCACTGCAGTCCCTAGCAGAACTGGAGAAAAACAGTATTCTTTCATGTTGACAAAGAAAAACTGGAAAAGGTCTTTTTTATCCATTTTCTTTATGATGAATGGATATGGGAAAAAAAAACAAAACAAAAACCAACCAAAAACCCCAACTTAAATTTCTTCCTGCATTGATTTTTTTTGCATTAGAAGTGTATTGGAAATTCAGATGTACTTTTCTAAAGGCTGTTGGAATGATTGAAAACCAGACATAAAAAGTATGTAGGCGATTAACATCTGTTTGACTGGAACAGTTGGTAGAAAAGATTTCTTTGTCAAATGTTTACCAATCCTATCTTTTTAACTGTGGTGAAGAAAATTATCCCGTACTTAACGTTTGACGCATGTAAAAAACAAGACAGAGAAAAAAATCATGTAAGTAGCCACTGACAGCAAAAAAAAAAAAAACCCCACTCAAACAGTGGCAAATATCTGACTTTATTTTTTTCAAGGGAAAATACACCAAAAATGAAGATTACTTCAAACCTTACTTCAGCTGCTTTTATACTTTATACAGGAACATGAAGGAATCTAAATATATTTTTCTTCTGTTTGTTGTTTACCTTTTGAAACTGTTTGTAAAGCAGGAAATCATTTGAACTTTTTCAAATAGTGTTTGAGCCAGTGAAGTGGTAATTAGTTAGGATAATATGTTATTATGCAATAAGTCATATAGCTAGGAAGCAATTTCATATCTTGCAAGTGCCCAGATAAGGAAAATGTTATTTTCAGGGGATGGTTCTCTATCAGAAAGAATAGCCCTCTGATATAATTAATGCTGTATATGCTGGTTAAAAACATGATTAGGAATCCAATCTGGAATTTCTTTCATTTTGTTCTGGTCTTTATTGAGTTGCACTGCTCAGATTGGGTTGCAGTGCTCAGATTTGCTGATAAGGTCTCACTTCTTGCTATGCAATGGCTCAGGGTCTCATTCTGCTTCAGACACTTTCCTGCTGAGACACTGCGACACACAATTGGCCTTTTAAATAATGCTGCTCCTTTCTATGAGGTCAGTGAAGAGTCTTATTCAGAGACTGTATATATCAGGCAGAGGAACAATGCTGCAGATGTTATATACAGTTATATATCTATTTTGGCATCCTGCTGGGATTTTAAAACAGCCCTTTCTACCAAAGGATTCTACCCAGAAAGGATGGGCAGCTCTATTTGAGATGGTGGCAGTAGGTCACTTACAGAGGTAACTACATAGTCATGAGGGAGGTATGCTGAGAGGTCTGTATTCCCCTCTAATATGGCTTGCTATGAAGTTTCTTACCCTATGGCACAGCTGTAATCCTGTGCAGCTCTCATCCCTTCCTTTCTCCCATTTCTAAGTGAGATCTTTTTTTTTTTTTCTCTGCCTTTATGAAAGCTTTTATAAATGGGTAGAATACCTTGTCTCCCATTTTTATTTTATTTTAGGACACTGTCACACAATGGATAGCTATCTAACTGGTGCACACTACAGCAGTGTTCTCTTTGACCATTGTTCCTAAATTATGAAAGGTGCTGCTTATAACAGTGTTGCTCAGAGGAGCTTCCATTACATATTGAACAAAGAAATCACTATGACTATGAGAACGGTGTCAACAGCTTTGGACACAGCATATGACACCTTCGCTGCCTCTCTGTAATGGTGGAAGGCATCCAGGCTGAGCTGAGGGAGCTGTGCAGCTGTCTCCTGTCAGCAGTAAGAGCAGCCTCCCATTGTGCTGGTGTCCTTTCAGCATGTTTGGGCTGCTAGGGCTGAGAGCTGACACAGCATGGTAATGTTCATGGAAATAAACCTCTTCCTTCATAGTCAAAGGACTGTATTTTCTGTGGGACAAAGTTGCCACCTGCAAAAATGAGTTTGGATAGAAGAGATTCTGTATCCCTGAGCACCTCGATACAGATGTGCACTTAGGGATTCAACTTTGATGACTCCTTCCTCTCTAGCTTGGCCCTCCTAAGGTGAAGCACATATGTATTTTTACCTTTGGCAAGGAGTTCCACCAATCAGTTTTAATATGTTGCATGAAAAAAGTGTCTTTACATTCACTTATAACTGTCTTCAGTCAACTTCAACTTATGGCCTCCAGTTCTTGTACTGGAGGAGACAGAGACAGTTCAACCTTGTCCACCCTTTCAGGACCTCTGTGTTTTGAAAACAGTAGTTGTATCTGCTTGCAGGACATCTCCTTGCCAGTTGAAGAGTCCAACCTGTCCTTCAGATAGAAGTGATTCTGTACTTTTGATTTCCTGGGTGCTTTTCTGCGAATCTTCTACCGTGCTACTGCACATGGTTTGTGTGTTTGTTTTTCAGGTATGGGAGTATTGAGGTGTGGGTGCAGTCTGGCAAGGCGTTTTTTCTATTTTTTTCCCTGTTCCTTTCTTTCAGAATTTCTACTATTTATTCTCACTTTCTGAGCTTCTTTCAGTGCTGAGCTGGTGTTTCCATGGTGCTGTGGATCACAGCCCAAGTTCTGAATGGCCTTTGCTTACTTATTAGGTCTTTTGGATGAAATAACTTCCCAAAACAACTGTGTGAAAGCTCTGTATATCATCCACATTTCTGAGGATTAGTGTGTACCTACATCTCCTGCTCCAAGTTCCTGTCAATACATTTGGATAGCTATACTGCAAAATCCGTAACCTTACGTCTGTTTTGCATCCTCCTCCATGAAAAGCTCTGAGACTAAACAAATGCAGATATCCTTATCAAATTCTTGGGCACTAAGGAAATATGGCACAGAACTTTCTTCAGCATGTGTCAGAGTTGATTCAAGACCAGAGGAAAGGATGTGGAAGGATGCTCTGTCATGATGATAGCCAAAGAACTGGCTGTCATAGAATGAGGAGCAGTTTGTTGATGAGGACATTGCCTGCAACGGCTTGCACACAGCACTGCAGAGAGCAGCCTTCTGCATAATCTCTCACAAACAAGCTGGAGAAGTTCTAAGCCATAAATTGTTCTATGCTGGGAAAGGATTCTGGGAAATTATTAGTAGTCTTACCTGATAATATAATAACATCTATCCTGTTCTTTTATTCTTCCCTAGCTATCTATTTTTTATCCCAATTGGAGGCAGAAGGACTTTCATTCTTCTATTTATGTTCCTTGGCTGCAATGCAGCAGTGTGCATCCTCACTAAACCATCTCCACTTTGCTGCTCTTATAATGGGGGCAGAGGGAAGGGAGAGGAAGATATATACACTTTCTTACCAGCTTTCTGCTTTAGCTGTCTCAGATCTGGATGACTGTACTGTGAGAGCAGTGTTTTCATGGTCTGTCACCTGTGCTTTGGTTCTGACTATAAACAAGGAATGCATCAGTGTCCATGAACGTTCTTCTTTTCTAAATGACCTTATAATTTCCAAACTTCAGAAAAATCCTGAGTTTCCTGCCAAAGTTTGAGTGCTCTTGCTCATCCCAAATTTTCTTCATGTTGTAAATAGCCTATCAGCCAGTTGTCAGATGCAACTGCTCTGTGAGCCTCTTTTGACTGCTACTGCATGCCTATATATATGGTAGCTATCTCCTGTGTCCTTGTGCTGTCTGTTGTATCCACGTTATTCGAGACTGGGTATATTTTAGCAGTGGGCAACACAGGAGTTTTTTATGGACCTTTCAGAGAAGCTGTAACTCAACCCCCATTTTTTTTTTCCTCCATAATGTAATAAAACATCCTCTTTTTTTAATTTAGCCGGCATACCATTGGGTTTGGGTAGAAACTCTTTCCCATTTCTTTGTCTCTTTTGTGAGGTTTAAAAAGAAATTAAGTAACTGAAACAAATTCTACAAAACATTATTGGTATACAGTAGGCATGAAATGCAGAGATAACTGTTCCATATTTTAAGGCATTATAAAGGCTTGTGAAAGGTATGCATCCAAAACCAGGTAATTTGCATTGGATCCCCAAACAATTTATTAAAGCAAACCTATACCCATTGCTAATCCATAAATGGTTAAATCACATTCTCCTGTGATTCTCAGTGTTTCTGGCTCCAGGCTGTTCTGATATATTCACTAGTTATTTTTTGGGGGGATGGTGAAGGGCATTTTTGGTTTATTTTGTATTTTCCCCAGATGCAGAAGAACGTGAATATCACATTTAACTTTACCAACATATAAACCTAGACATATTTCCATAGACTTGGTGTAACTGCTTTAGCAACTGTCAGTAATTACTGGAAATGGGACTAGCATTCTCAAAAGTAATATACGTCAACTTCAGTTTTGTCTGTTGCACACCTTGCAATAAAATCCTGAATCCCCAAATGTAGCTGCCTTTGGGAGGAATAAGATGCTTTTGATTCCTGGAAGAAGAGCGATCTATGATACTTGCACTGCATGCAGAGCTCATCCCTGGGAAGTGAAAGCCTCACATAAGAAAAATACATAATATTGTGGTTTAGCTAGCATGACATCTGCAGTCTCAGACAAGAGTGTCCCTCTTACCTGGGATGTGGTTTTCCCTTGTGGAGGAGGATGTGGTGCTATTACTCTTGCATGTTTCCATGCACTTTCTTGGGGGTAGTCTGGGAGTGCACAGAGAAGATATCCAGGAGTATATCAGCCATGTTCTGTTTGATTAGCAAGCCAAACATGCCCTTAGGAGGAGTTAGGGTTGTTGTAATATGTCTGGAGAGGCTGTTGCTGAAGCTGGAGCACTGAACTCCATGTGTCAGTACAGCAGGGAGGGTGCTGTGTTGGCTTCAGGGGCAAGCAGCAGCCATGCATGTGCCCCTTCTTTGGGGGGACTTGATAAGCTTTCAGCATCATTGTGCCTTGTGTGCTGTTTATGCACCATTAATTTTCATTGTGCCTCTGTTATCTTGAATGGTGTTACAGGCAAGGCACTGCAGAACGGCTGAGGGATTGCTATTCCTTGTCTGGATATAAAGCATGCTTACATCAAGCACCACTGACGTTTAGGTCCTTCAAAAGCATGGAATTTGTAAAAAGTGACACAGCTAACCAGAGGATTGATAACTACACAATTATATATATATATTTTTTTTAAAGGTATAAAATGAGGATTGAGGATTTCATAGATTTCACAGACTCGAGTTTTGTGATCACAGTACACAAGATTTCTGTTATCATCTGCTAGTAATTTTCTTAAGGGCAAACAAATCTTTTGTGTAAGTGATGATGAGAAACTAAGGGAGAAGAGAAGAAAATAAAAAAAAAATATATGTACACCTTTTAAAAGAGAGTTTATCCCCATATATATTTACCAGCTTGCTCCTCTGTAGTGCTTCTGTTCTCCAAGATAAAACACAATACACAAGTAAACAGCTAACAGTCTTAGGCACAGCCTGGTTTGAAGTCTTCTCAGCAGAGAAGCAGAAAGTTTACTGCCAAGGGGAGCACTTTCTCCGAAAACTGAATGAACCCTTTTCAGTTAAGATTTGTGGCTGTGACCCTCAGTAAAAAGCCTGCCAAAGATAATAAATCAACAGAAAAAGAGTATGGCCAAAGCAAAGGTAAAGTCATATTGCCCATTAAAAGAGAGAATTTATTTCAAGTCCTACTAATATTCTCTGGCACAGCACAAAGCCTTTTCCCTGTTACAGCTCAGCCCACTGATCCTATTGTTGGACCTGCAGAAACAGCTACTTATTAAAAAAAAAATAGAGAAAAAGTTGTAGATTTAAAAAAAAAATAAGTAATGAACAGAAACCCCCCAACAATGACAGCAGCTGCCTAAAATCAACATGGGTATTATCAGAGGAACTCAAAAAGAAGCCAGAAAAGGTAAAGTAAAACTATTTTTGTAACCAGTTCTTTTGTTTCACATCTGCTAGTGCCCCAGTGATGTTCTGGGATCATAGGAAAAAGCTCATCTGTATACCAAATTTTGGAAAAGTGTTTTGGTAGGGATTGCTAGCAGCAAGATAAAAGAGCATAGATCTGGTCTTTATACATGCCTTTTTTAAATGTTATAAAGAATTTAGGAAACAATGTTAAAAAATGTCACCTTTGTTCTTTTTACAAATGTTAATCAAAAACCCAACGAAACAAAGCAGCAACAACCAGAACTTTACAAAATGTGTAGCTGATTTTGGGGCTAGAGATAGAAGATGCTGGCTGCCTCTTCTCATTAAGATAAGCATATACAGAAATACTGCAAGATCAGGATGAGCCTGCCTTTTAGATGTCTTCCTGACAATAGTCATTAACAAGTCATAAGGAAATGCCTCATTAAGCAAATAACATATAAATTATGGGGTAATTTAAAAATACTTTCAACTCATTACAATAAACTGATTAAAAGCAGATTTCTTTCATAGCATCCTCTATTTATGCGTAATGACATTGAACCTGACTTTCATTCTGCTCCCCTGAATTCCAAAATGTGGGAAATTTGCAGCGTGTTCTCCAGCTTATGTACCAGTCCCTGGTTCAGGAGATGTTTCTTCCTTCTCTAAATGATGGACTGTTCAAGAAAGTAAATACTTGCAGAGGCAGCCACACTGGTCTGGAAGTGGGCTTGTTATCTCTATTGATAGGCTTCAGCACCTTCATGAAACTAAGAAAGTTTCTGGAGCTTTGTAAAAGTTCTCATGTAAAAAAGTGAAGGCAAGGGGCTGCCGCAGTCATGCTATTGAGAATCTGTAAGTTTTATTTTTCTTTCCACTTGGACTCAGAGCTCTGTCTTGGCAGGGTCACATCCCAGTTATGTTCTTTGAGTAGAGAAGAGCTGCCAACCAGATTAAAGAGAATATGACTTTCATAACAGAGGGCTTGACATCAATCGCATGGCAAGAGTTCCAAGATACAGATTTCTGAGCAGGATGAAAAAAAGTAACTCAGTGATAAGAAAATGTTCAAAAACATCACTAATTATAGTTCACTCATTATTCCATAAATAGGAAATTCACAACTTTTCAGTGGACATCTCTTAATAGCATGACACCTGCTGTCAATGAATAGATGAAGTAATTTGTTATTTATATTCACAAATAAAATTATGTTCAAATTATAAATAATGACTATGCAGCAAGATATAATCTATCACTCTCTCATGCAAATATAGTGATATGAGTGTCACATAGAAATAAAAGGTGTGGGCCAGCAGATTGGAGCCGTATGTTCATTTCAGATGCCTCTTCAAACTCAGCTTCGCAAGGAAAACTAGGAATACTTTGCAAGATTTAATTACAGAGATGTTGAGACCACTCTTAATCATGCTGGCTATTATTTTCTTATTTTCCTGTCCTCACTCAGCTGATTGCTTCCATCTGTCGTTTCTTATCTCATATACAGGGTAGATACACATTGTGAAGAGACTGTGGATTTTATTCTGCATTAATACCTGCTGTGGCACAAGGCAATTCATGATACACCACTAGTTTTAATGAGTGCTATGGTAGTATTGACAATCTGATCAATTTTGTACAATCAATTTTTTCCTAATTTGTTTGCTAAATTTTGTATTATTTTCTAATGGAAAGAATTTTACTGTGACAGAATTAATCTAGTTTTCTCTGTAGCTTCACAGAGCAGTGTACTTCAGATGGTGAAAAATGAAAGGATGCTGATGGAGTCTGAAGGTGCAGAAGAAGGAAACTCTTGGGTAAAGAAACAAATTTTTCCTGTATTAGTATCCAAGCAAAAGAGGGAATGGTAAAATGACTTAAGGAGAGGCATAAACCACTTTGCCAACATCTAGGCCTCCATCCAACAAAATTCATAACCATCTGCTTGGTCTCAGTCAATCATTACACCACTGAAAGCTGTACACAGGTCAGCCCATGCACTTCAGTATTTTACTTGCAAGGCTACAGAGTCTTATTCAAATATGGAATGGAATGACATCACCTGCAGGTCTTTCAGAATGTAAGGTGGAGTCATTGCCTTCTGGGTTGGAAGTCAGGCTTATTCATTTGATTGTAATGGAATTGTCTTACTAGCATTCAGGAATGTATTTGATGTAAGCCTTGGTGTTGAAGTAATTTCTTAGAGAAAGACAGGTGCCTCTCACTTTCATAGCTCAGTTCTTAAGTGTTTTCTCCATGGATGGCCATGAAGTACATTTAGTCATGTAAAATTTCCAAGTAGCTTTTGAACTGCTGATCTTTGCAAGTCAGATAATACCTGATTTGAAAAAGTAAAAAGCCATTGTTTTGCCTCAGGTCATTAGTCCTCTAATTGGCCATTACCTAACCAGAAGCATATATCCATTCTTGCTGTTATAAATCTTTCTTTTCATTTCTTTTTTTTTTTAAGCCAACTGGAAATGTGAAAAGATCTATCTAGAGCATGTCTCCTTCAGATTTTTTTTGTATTTCCAAATGTGTTGGTGCCCAGTTTAAGGATGGGTTTTCCTTGAGTACTTAAAGTGCTATTTATGTTTAGACCTCAATTGTTTGCAGTAGGATGGTTGAGTTATCTTCAGTGAGAGAGAATTTGAAGTAGATCTTAATTTTTCTGAACATTATTATGAGCAATCAGTCATTAAATATGGTGTGATAGACAAATCCAAAACTCAGAATCTGGAAACATTTGGATTTTATCATCTTGTTAAAGGAGAAGGGTATGTGTAAGAGAGATTGATGCCAATAAAAACAATGAATCTCTGGCAAGAGAGCTATTTGAAAAAATAGTTTCCTTGGAAACTACTTTATACTTCATACATGCTATCTTGGAGATAACAGCCTTTCCTTATCAAAACACCCACATGGCAGCAAGTACCTGTTTGTACTTTCTCCCTCTGTTTCAGGGGGAAAGAAAGGTTACAAAAAAAATTGATTAGTTCTGAATATTTTCCCTTTCTTCTGACCTGTTCTTTCCTAGTACAATTATTCTCCCTCCCAAAAGGAAATGCGTAAAGGTTTATGTATGCCAGCCCTGCTGCTTAACTTACAGTACTGAAGAGAGTTAACATTTAAAGTCTGAGAAGTGATTTACTGTCTCTGTAAGAGTGTTTCACAATTGGGAAATGCCACAGAACTTGTTTCCAGAATTTGATAGTATTCTGTGTTTTAAATAATGGTGTGATAATTATGTCCCAAAGGCTAATGCAAGTTTTATTTCCTGATGATGACAGCTGATATAAACTCTGCTTTCCTAAAACTTGCTTGTGCATTTCCTTTGAAACACAGAAAATATATTGACAGAGTTTAATGAATGGTGAACCCTGAACACAGCACCTGTCTGGAGAACATGGAGGCAGAACCACCTTCCAGGTATCTTTCTTTTTTTATGTAGAGTCATTTGACTCTGCATCATTAAATTGCATTATTATATTTATGAAGTTTTGTACATGTCTTTGATTTAGGAGTTCGGCATGCAACAGTATTATTATGGCCTCAAATTTTAACAGTAAAAACAGCTTTAAATCAGATATTGTAGAATAGCCACTGCCCTACAAGCTGTTACCTGTGCAAATCCAAAGGACTCATGTGAACTATGATGAAGCGTGAATTCAGGAAATGGTCTCAAGTGGAAGCTACTGCAGGTTTATAAAGTAGAAGCCTGTCCTACAGTCAAGCTGGAATCCTTACCAGCTTCCAATGCTTTGGGATGGTTATAGCTTGTTCATTTATATATTGTAGTATCTGACTCACTATCTTCAACATATTTATCCACATAATGCTCTGTTTTCTCATATGAACTTAACAGTTTAAAAGTTTATGGTGGGATTCATCATTCTTAACTTTAGTTATCTAAGAGCAAAACATTTGTCTGAGATGTCTACTGCTTTCACAATAAATAGCATGCATCAACCATCTCCAGAGGATAATTCCCAACATCCTACAATGGTTGTACAGAGTAGTCTTGATAAGCGCCTTTCAAATGTGCCTCTTTTTTTCCACTGACAGGGTGGGAGACTCAATGACTAAGATGGACTAGATGTAGAAGTTTTAGGCCTGAAGTATATATATGGCACAGGATGTGGTCCAGAGATCAAGGTGATGGCCTTGATCTCTCATTCCTTTGCAGAGACCTAGAAAATTTAATCTATCCAAAAGAAAAAGACAATACAAAACAAAACAGTAAGACAGTTCTTTCTAACAGTGCACCCAGAAATTCATTTTTGCTATGGAATCCAAACCTTTGGTGTTAAAATCTGCAGCTTGGAAAACTGAGTTCTGTTTTGGTCTAGCGATAGTGCCTCACTACAAAAATTGTAAGCCAAGTGCTTCTCTATTTCCTGCTCACAATAATTCCTCCTAATGCAGTTACTGAAATTTCTCTAGGTGTCTACAAAAGGGAAAGCTTTTAAATGAGTGAAAATTAAGCTAATCAATATATGTAAACCAAATTATGATTTACTGCATTTGAAACAGGTGGATTTTTTTATTATTGCTCTTTTGAACTGTAAATATAAAATAACGTAACCAATTGCAGATATAAAAGTACAGCTTTATTGAAGTCTTTATGTGGAGTAAAAAAGAATCTGCTTACTTATATGCCAGTGGTAAAGCATCTATAATCTTTCAGAGAAATAATGATGACAGTATTCATTTTAATTGACCTTTATCAGTGATTTCTGCTTACAAAACCAAAATTTCAGATGGTGAGTTTTCTATCTTTATTTTCTGTTTCCTTAGCCTCATTTCAGGTAAAAAAGAATAGCAACACCTTGGTGAAACTCTTGAGTCGTGTAGATGTGAAAGACAGCTTGGTAGCCTGCTGTTATTTTCTAAAAATTCAGAGAAACTTGCTAGTACTGGAAAAATTGATTATGAAAATAGCAGTGACTCATGCTGACCCGTCTTTTCTTTGGCTTTACAGCTTTGCAGCTGCTTGTTTTTACCTTGGTAAAGATAATCAATTACTTCAGTTTGGATTATAGGGCTTTAATACAAGCAGTTTCACTGGATGTGAAGTCTGTTGACTTACCTGTAACTTTCGTACAGGGTGTAGAGAAAGTTGGACAAAACTGTATTTGCCAGAGAAGAAGCATGCAATATTTATGGAAACAATACTCTTTATTTTACTCAAGTGTTGTAGTTTCTAGTGATATAAATTAGTATTGATTGCCTTTGCATGCTTTGTTAAGGTATGGCTCATTAGAAGCATGATCCTATATCTACTGGAGTAATTTGAAGATTTTTCCACTTAGGTCTTTAGGAACTGAATCAAGTCTTATCTAAAGCACTGTGGCCTCTCAGTTAATTGTATGAATGATATTTGGGGAAAATATACTTCTGTTTTTAATTTGTTTTCATAGAATCATAGAATTGTTAGGGTTGGAAAGGACCTTAAGATCATCTAGTTCCAACCCCCCTGACTTTTTTTTAATGGTTAAAATTTGGGGCTGGGGTTAATTAGTTTTAGGGCTTATCCTACCTCAATGTAGGCCCCTTTAGAAGTGCCTGAGTTCAAGACTTCAGTCTAACCAAGGAGCCTCAGGCCCCCTTGCAGTCACTGGAGACGGAGAGGCACTTTCACAGTGGACTTCATATCTTAGGTTCAGAGGACTATTTGGAGATGTTCTCTCTTCACCTTAAAGTGAACATACAATTTTAAATGCTTTGAATTTAGATCCTACATGCATTGTTAGTATGTTATTATAACCATATTGTGACTGTCAAGCATGGAATGAATGCTTTGCTGTGCCAGTGTTAAAAAAGCCATGCAAGAATTTATGTCCCTACTGCAACCTATGCAAGCCAAAGAAATCACAGCTTGTGTTGTATAGTAACTTCTTGATTTTGATAAGGATAACTGAGAATAGTAGGGTATTATTTATTTTTTTTTTTATTTTTCTCAGCAGCATTCCAGATTTAGCATCCCTTGTGTGATAATTTAGTAAAGTGTCTGTGTTAGAGGTCTCTGTTCCTTTGGCTTCAGCATGACATAAGTATGGAATTTAAATTTTAAACATGTTCTTGAACATGGTCCATACTTCTTCCTTTATGCTTTTAGATAGAGCTAAAATCTTGAAAAATGATATTTACAAGTAGTCAAAATTTAAGATCTTTTATTTAACACATGAGCTTTTAAACCCTATTTTCATTCTTTCTAGAATGAAACTAATGCCTTAAAATGTAGTCACGGAAAAAGAGATGAACTCTGTGCTTAGACCCTGGTAGGTATTTCTGCACTGCCTAATTTTTTCCTCCTGTCCCATTACTGAAATCTATCCCAATTGAGAACAATCCAGCCAGGGAATGTGACAGAAGCTGCCTTTATAACCTGAAGATTAGGGCACTCATATGAGCTGTGGGTAATCCTCTCTCATGTTACTTCAGCAAGAGTAGGCTGCATTTCCTTCCTCACTTTTGACCATAAAAGTAATCTTCATAACGAGTTTCTTTTCTTCTAAGTTTTTTTTTGGGACTGAGGAGGGGGAAAAAGAACACCTTGGTTAATTATCATTTTGTATTGGAAAAAAAATGCAAGACAATTCCCAAATCTAGATATCAGGACAAGCAGTCAAGAGAAGCAACAGAACCAACTTAATAATGTAAGTTTTCTATTATAGTCCAGAAATTCTGATCTTCCCTACGTGTGGTGTTCTGTGTATTTTGACAAAAGATTTCATTTAACCAAGTTGTTCATGTTAAATCCTCATGGCCTTTAGCACACAGGTTAAAAAAGAAAAAAAGAAAAGGCATAGTAACAACTGGCAAATGTCTAGCACAGCTGCATTATTGCCTATAAAATTGGGAATGTAACAAACTCATATCCAAGGTAAATGAGATAGCTAAAGCCATATAGTGTGCCCTCCAAAAAATGATTTTAACTCATCATCAATAATGAGAAAAATGTCTAAATACCTTAAAGGGACATTTGAAATTTATATGGTCTGACACTTAAAAAATTCAGAAACTTTCAAAGTAGTATGAAAATATCAGGTCTGGGGGTTACAAACACGCACAGCAATCTGCACCGTGATTCTTAGTCAGCCAATATTTATTTCAAGAAGAAAACTTAAAACAAGATGTCAATTTAAGGAAAGCAACAATTTCATTTTGGAATAGAAACAAAATCAACAACCAGGAAAAAAAATAAACGGCATGAGGAGAGGAAAATTGCATTGTGTTGGTGGTTTAAAATGTCAACTTCTGCTCTGTCAGCTCCTGATCATAGTTCAAGATTCATAAAACAAGAAAATGTGCTTTGCAGCTCACAGTGGCTAAGAACTTTACATTATAGTACATTTGTATAAGTTAGAAAACTTTGAATGTTTCTAAGGAGATATTTCTTTGTCAATTTATTACTCTTTTATTTGATACTTCTTAGTATTTTAACTGATAACTTCATCTTGAAAGACACCATATGTTCTGGCCTGCCTCCAGGGAAGAAGTTTTTAATATGCTTTAGCATGAATTGAATTGAATTTCAGGATAAAGATCTAAAGTATATCTGACTTCTGTTGCATGGTTCTGCTTTCTTCTGTTTCTTCTTTTTTAAAAAATTCCTTGCTCTCATTTTCATTTTTTAATCTTGTACATTTGGTTTCTGGGCATCTGGCAGCAGCAATGATCTCTGTGCATGATGGTCAACCTATTTAAATCAAGTTTAGTCTGTCTTGAACCATCTCCTTTCCCTTATCTTTCAGTTTCCCTGTTGGTTGCTCACTCAGAAGCTCACTTGCCATCTGTATCTTCAAGAACCTCTGTGGCCTGCCTTTTCTTCTTTTCTATTAAATTTTTGACTCCTGCTTCTGGCTGAAGATGTCTGCTGTCACTGACCCTCTTGATTGTTCATTTGTTGCACAGTCCAACAGTATTTTGGGAATATATCCTATGCTGTCCTTTGCATGTTGGAGAAACTACCTATATACAGCTACAAAGCATTTTGTTCCTCTGCATCAGACCCTGTTATATAAATCACCATTACTATGTTGCTAATATTGTTTTTGTCAGTGTTTTTTTTCATCATGCTTACTGCATATTTTTATAAGGAGCTGATACATATATATGCACCATTTATTTGTTTTACTATGAATGAAAGAAATGCTGTAGTTTGTGGTCCTGAAAAATAACCTTTCATTGAAACAATTTTCAATTTATATTTTTCTAAGCATATGATTCCATGATATCTTTTCAAATAGACTATAACTTCATCTCAAAGGGGCATAAAATCTCCTATGACAGGGACTGGGATACATAGCAGACCTTGGATCCATCTTCTCTGTGCTAATGCTATTTTGTTTAAATAAAACTCAGTAAGAGTTGGCTATTTGTACAGCAGCAGACTCCAGGAGATCTAATCACTGACTCATTTCCCAGTGCTAGTGTGTTCATCATTTACTTCCTCTTCTGCTCCCAACATTGCTTTCTTTCCCTTAATATACCATAATTCTCATGACCAGATCAAATGGAAACTATAAAAAATGACTAGGGGAAATGCTTCCAGTATTTAGAGTTGAAACTGTCAAAAACTCTTTCTAATTATTTTTATTTTAACCTTGGTTTGAAAGGAATATAAGGATAGACGTGACCTGTTGCATATGGAAACTTATAATGCAGTAATTTTAACTAAGTTATAGAGTTTTGTAGGTACTAAACCTTTACATGAATCATGCACTACATATGTTATTTTCTTATTTACTGTGCACCAGCACATTTGAGCCTATAAAAAATGTATATTGCAGGACAAGTCATCTACCCCTACAGTCTAAAGGGCTGTTCTTCTGTGTGCCATCCTCTACCAACAACCTTTGATATATTTTAAGAGGAGTCTTGTCTTCAGTGCCTTTATGGTTATGTTCTCATTAAATTTTCACCTGCTTCAGAACAATGGTTCTTGGTTTGTGTTCAAACCATTACCATTTTTTTCTTTTACCTCTGGACAACTGGAATATACTGCCTATTACTATTGTGTGAACTTTCTCTTTTCCACTCCTATTGTAAACTCTCTTCACACAACTAGGTGTAACATTTTTGACATTTCTGTGACATTGCTAACATTTCTAATGACTTCTTCCTGCCTGAATCAAAGATCATAGTCCAGTTTCGTGGCCTGTGACCTATCAGGTATTTTAACACTCCTGATCATCATTGCAGTCTTGATTTGATTGATTTTCTTGATTGCATTTTGTTTTGTCAGCTTTTGCAACTCTATCACCTCCAGTGTCTCTTATTATTGCTTGAAATGACCATTGGGGTGACCTCCAATACAGTAATGTCAGCCTCCTCTAGTCCATTCAGAATGCTAATGGACAGTCTCTTTGTTATAAAAGACAGCTTGAGCTTGTCAGAATATGGTACAAAAACCTTTCACAGGAAACTGCAACTTAAAAACAAATGAACCCCATCATCAAAAATTTTGACAAATTGTTCTTCAAAATATTTTTTACATTCTTAGTTTTATTAAATACAAATGAGAAAAGAAGTTTTAAGATTTCTACCTCCTCATCCTCAGAGAGATAAAAAATGAAGATGGAGTGGGAAAATCTTATTCTGTTCAACTCAGAATCAGAATCCTTGTTTTACATCTCCAGCAGTGCCACAAAACATACAAAATATTCTTACAAGTGTAAATGTTACCAGGCTCTCAATAAATACCACAAGAAGGCAAACACAGCAAGTAAAATGGCAGCTTCTACCTCATTCCCTTCTGCTTGTAATATATTTGTAATACATCACCCTCACTTATACTGTGTCCTCTCTGGGACACAGATTATTTTTGTATTTGTTTGACATCCAGGACCACTGGCCCAGAACTGTAATAGTGACTTTTGAATGTTAATTCAATATACTTTTAAAGAAATATTGTCTGCTTTCCTTCTCTCCCACTGCATACCCTGTCCAGATCCTCCACATTAGTTTTCCATTTCTCCTCACAACCTTGCCCTCATACTTTCCTTTTTGCTTAGAGTTAACTTCCACATATTTAGCAAGCATCAATATACCTTTTGTCCTATCTGTCCTGAAAAGTCACTCACCATATTAGACCTCTTTAAAGAAAGTCTAACAAATTACAAAGGATCGCGTCGTTCTTCTTTAGTCAAGTATTTTTCAGATGTTGCCAGGCTCTCCCTCATAACAAGCATGTATGACTTAGCTTGCTACCCCAGATACTGGTCTTGCAGAGAAGAGTGATCAGGATTGATTTAAAGGCTGGATAAGTGAAGATGCTTTTAGGGATCTGTCAGAAAGCAAATACAGTCTTACTTAAATATTTGGGAAATGCAGTTGCTTTCTCTATGTAGACACACTGAAATAAAAGTTGCAATTAACAAAATTTCAGTAAAATTTCTTTTCAGCCAGCTCAGTATTAATAAAAAGTTTTCTCCATTTTTTTCTTTTTTTTTTTTTCTCTTTTTCTTTTTTTTTCTTTTTTTTTTTTTCTTCTGTGCCTTAACTACCCAGCAGGTTGTAATTGTTCCTATTTACATCAATGGGACTGGTGAAGCAGGAGGCTGTGGTCTTTGCTTCATTCATTTCTAAGCACCGCTCCTTTGAAAGCAGGCTGATAAACTGAAGGCAATTCAGAAAAGAGCAGCAAAAATGATCAAGTGCATCAGGAAGGGCTGACTTAACGAAGAAAGATCTATGTAGCTAAATGAGCTTGGCTTGGCAGAAGGGACAGGAAAACATACCGCAACACTGACATGAGGCAGGTGAGGATAATTACATAGTGCAGCAGACAGGGTTGAAACTACGAGTAATGGGGTGGAAGTGCAAGAAAAAATTTTTTCACTGAATCTTGACAATGAAATATGTTGGACTCTTGAATAGGGTCCCAAGGGTCCGGATGAAGCCTTATCACTTGAGACATTTGCTGCTAGAGATGACAAAGCATTCACGACAGAGGAAACTGTCTTGTTTTGCTCTCTTTCAACACCAGTATCTGTGTCTCTGTAATATGCTGTGATGGGTTGACTCTCACTAGATACAAGGTGCCCAGCAAGGCCTCTCTGTACTCCCCTTCTCATCTGGACAGGGAAGAGAAAATATCACAAAAGTTTCATGGGTTGAGATATGGACAGGCAGAGATCACTCACCAGTTACTGTCGTGGGTAAAATAGACTTGACCTGGGGAATATTACTTTAATGTATTATCAGCTAAATCAGAGTAGGGTAATGAAAAACTAAATCTTAAAATGCTTTTTCCCATCTTTTCCTTCTTCCCAGGTTCAGCTTCACTCCTGATATCTGTACCTCCCCCCCAGCAGCACAGAGAGATGAGGAATGGGGATTGTGGTCAGTTCCACAGCTCCAGTGTGGATTCCTTTCATGGGGTGCAGTTTTTCAGGAGCAAACTGCTCGAATGTGGGTCCCCCATGGGTCACAAGTCCTGCAGCAAACCTGCTCTGGGATGGGGTTCTTACAGGGTCACAGTATACTTTGGGCATCCCCATGCTCTGGAATGGGGTCTTCCATGGGCTTCAGGTAGAGATCTGCTCCACCATGGACTTCCATAGGCTGCAGGGCCATAGCCTGCCTTAATATGGTCTGCACCACAGGCTGCAGGTGGAATCTCTTCTCGGTGCCTGGAGCATCTCCTGAGTCCTTCTGCACTGACCTTGGTGTCTGCAGGTCTGTTTCACTCAGTCTCACTCCAACGTCTGTATGCTGCTCACAGTGGATTTTTTTCCCCTTCTATCTATATTATCCCAGAGTTGCTACCACCACTGCTGATGAGCTTGGCCTTAGCTAGTGGTGTGTCCATCTTGGAGCTGGCTGATGTTGGCTCCTTTGGACATGGGGGAAGCTTGTCAGCTTTTCACAGAAGCTATCTGCTTCCACAGGTACTGTGGTAGCTTTCTGCTTCCACAGGTACTGTGGTAGCTTCCTGCTACCACATTCCAGAATACAAACCCAGTTTATGCAGAATTATGAATTCACTGCAGGGGAAGCTCTGTTGGCAGAAGTAAGACCAATATCATTGTCAATAGCAAGGAACACAGGAATATAACTGCTAAATGTTTTCTGGTTTTGAAAATGTATGTATTTCCAAGATTGATTTTGCAAAACTCTTCTCTATGTTCACATACATATGCTTGATTGAAAGCTGTGACAAAATGCTGATTTTAGACATAAGGGGAGGAGATTTTGTTATTATAAAATAAAAAGAAGGAAAAAGGCATCTAAAGGAAGTATTTGTCATGAGAAAAAGTGGCAGTTTGGAAACTCAAACAGCTCAAATGACTGAACCTACAGGCATGTGCCCCAGCTCATAATCTGGTCCAGGAAAAGTCTATGTAATAATGTTTGATTTTAGTTTTTGGCCCTTTCACAAATTCCCTGTTTGCTAATTCACAGTGCTCTGTCAATTGCTCTCTATTCTCATTGCAGATGAAGTGTGTTATTTACTGTTGTGATCTGCCTGCAATGCATTTTTTAGGGGGTCAAGGGCATTTAATACCTATATGAGCATTTATTTCATCCTCTGACTATGCAACTTATCACATATTTGACTTGCTCACCTCTATTCTGCTCCCTGATCTATGTTGTACAGGGATTAAGCTTTTCATTCACTGCAAGTTATTTTCTATAGAATCATAGAATAATAAATACTTAGGGTTGGAAAGGACCTTAAGATCATCTAGTTCCAACCTTCCTCCCAGGGATACACTTCACACTAAACCATGCCACCCAAGGCTATGTCCAGCCTGGCCTTGAACACTGCCAGCGATGGAGCATTCACAACTTCCCT
>JASSUY010010599.1:0-73688 GCA_032466535.1 Forpus xanthops
TTACTGTAAGGGTGGTGAGGCACTGGAACGGGTTGCCCAGGGAAGTTGTGAATGCTCCATCGCTGGCGGTGTTCAAGACCGGGTTGGATAGAGCCTTGGGTGGCATGGTTTAGTGTGAGGTGGCCCTGCCCGTGACAGGGGGGGTTGGAACTAGATGATCTTAAGGTCCTTTCCAACACTAACTGTTCTATGATGCTACGATTCTTGACACATTCATATCAGTGTTTTTCTGGAGGATTATATTATAGTCAAACATGACTTATTGGCAGTAATTAGGTGAAATTCTATTACTTGTGTTTTATGGGAGACAAGGCTACATGACCTAATGGTCTGTTCTGGCCTATGAGTTATTCAAATATAATTAGTTATTTTATACCTTTTCTTTTTTTTTGCCAATTCAACATAGTTTAGCAGTTAGTCAAGAAAGCATTGGGTTATTCCTAGTAAGAAAGTGATAGATAAATGCAGGTAATGTTTATTTGAAGATTTCAATGGTCTACACATCTTGATGTGGTTTCTTTCATGGTTTTACACATGAAGGACTCCGTAGAATGTGGGACATGACTGAGCTCATGGTCTGAGGTTATACGGTATGGTATCCAGTTCTTACTAAAAGATAGAAGGCTTCTTTGAATAGGTTGCAAGGAATCCTTTTCCAGGGAGATCACCACATAGGGTCTTCTCCTTTGATGTCATGTTTTTCATTGTGAAATTTCAACTGGTCATAAAGACAATAAAGGTCAAATTATCAGCTGAACAAAGAGTGTGCATGGAGGGCACAGGAGGCCAATGGCAGCTCTGACCTTGTGGTTAGTTCTGTAGCTGCCATGGGCCCTGCATACACTGAGCGTGTTGGGTACGCTGGACACATTCTTTACTGCCCTACGGCTACCAAGGACATGTAGGAAGCCCTGATTTGCTTTCAGTCTGTTTGTATCTATTCCTTTATGCATGCACACAGTATTACTCATTTGGAGGAGAAAACTGTTCCATTAACTTGGTGCACACTGCTGAACTGACTTGTTCTTAAGCTAGAAAAGTTTTCCTGTACCTCTTGTGCAGTGGCAGCCAGGGCTTCTCCAGCAGGAAAAGCATGGTGTGTGAAACACTTAACCTGGAGAATGGAAGCGTCTTTGTCCTGAGGACATGCCAGGCTCCATGGTTTCAGGCAGGGGGAATAAAATGAGTACCCAGCTGCATCCCAGCCAGTTTCAACAAAGCTGGATGGAAAACAGTGATCCCAGACTTGGCTCTTGCATCACCCTTTCTCTTTGTGCTTCATTACCTCAATGTCTGCCATTAATGGGATGTGTTTTCAGAGCTGTTGTATCATTTATCATGGCAGGAATGATGCCTGTTCCAAGTTGGGCTTTGAGTGCAATACATATAAGAGAACAGATCAGTAGGTAGCAGCCTAAAAATACTATTTTTGTTTCTTTAATAGATTATGAGGACACATTCATCCATGAAACCATGAGAGGGCAGCATTCTCTGTATCATTCAGATTCCCTTTCTGCGGGAAAATTAAGCGACTTTCTTTAACATTCATCTCATAAACCACAGAGAAGTGTTATATATAATTCAGAGCTTGGTTCAATATTCTTTGTAATCAATAGGAATGCTTCCCTCGATTTAAATAGGTGTTGGACTGAAACTTGAGTTGTTCAAAATGACATCAGGAAGAACACTGCACAATTTGAATCAGGAGGTACTGAAAATAAAAAGTCAGGAAATAATTTTGGTGGTGGTTAACCACTGGATCAAAACACCAAGAATACTGGTGTATTCCCCACTTTGTGTCTTTGAACTACATGTGTCTTTAGAAAAAGTAGGCAGAAGCTGCTGGGTGCACTACTGAGGCACTGGAATAATGTTCTGAGAACTGCATGGCACAATAGGTGATGCTGTATGTATAGAGACAAGATAAGCCACACATCTTTTTTATGCTGTTAGTAATTACTAGGTGGAACAACACTTCAGAGTTTCAGGAAGTGATTTTACAATCATAATGGGATGTATTTCCACATGATCAGTTCAGAGCATTTGCATCTTCTGTATTTCACAAGTAGTCAGGTTTGCTAGGCAAAGCAATCTCTGACTCTGGAGTCCATTCATCTGGCCAATATGATCAATCTAGCCAATACAATAGTTTCATTGAAGGTTTCTTCCAACACAAACTATTCTATGATTGAGAGCAAACTTTTAGAGCTGTCATGATCCTTTAAGCAATGTGCAACACATCATTGTAACAACAAATGATTGGGGGTTTAGGAGAATTAATTGTGTTTTTTCTGCAAAATTGAAACAGCTTAAGACAGAGAGAGAGGTTTTGGAAAGGGGAAGCAGAATTGTCTACCTCCAAATAATCACTTCAGAATTAACTTAGGTCACAAGAAACTACAGGTTTTTAGACAGATGAGTATCTGACATCTCATAATGTCAGTCCAGTGCAAAGTGGCAAGTGCTAATTAGCATTCTTGCTTGCAGTTTCAGCAGAGAGGGGTATTTAATAAACATGGAAACCATGCTATTCTTTCTATATTGCTTGACATGATGACCCAACTCCAACCTCTGCAGGCTTGTGGTGAACTTGTATTTTCTTACATGCTTACTTCATCTCCTGCTGGTGATGGAAATTCCTGTATTTCTCTTATTCACTGTATTTCAGTCATTTCAACACCGCCAAAATGATGCACAAAGTTTTCACTGTGAATACCCTTAGGAGGTACCATAAACTGTGGTTTTGCAGAAAAGTTACTGGGACAAATGCAATGATGGCAAAGGTGCATCATCCAGGAACAGTGACATGCCCCAGGCAACCTCCAGGGTGTGGGAAAGCGAAGGACCTCTAGAAGGGCTGGCAATAAAGAAACAAAAAAGCTATTTGATCTATATCTACTTGCATACAGACATTATTTGATTTACATGTACTTGCATTTTCTTTCATTGACGTGAACTACTTGAAAAGGTTTCCCTTTTTTTCAGGAGGAAAGAAGTTTTCTATCTGTGATTGTTAATTAGAGCCATCATGAAGAAAAATGCTAATTTCTGAGTTATGTTTTGAAGACTGCTAATGGGTGTTAGCATTTGTTAGCTTGAAATATTTTCACATTGTTTCAATAACAAAGAAAAATGTGAGGTATTACTTAATTTCCCGTAACTCGCGGTATAAAAATGAATTCAATAACAAGCGAGCTTTGCCAAGACGGCCGTATATTTTTTCTGAGAAGTAATGTGGCTGTTTCAGACTAGCCCACATTTTACATAGCATTTGAATTAGTACTTTTTCCACAGATTTTAAAAGCTTTTTTCTCTGTTGTTCAACTGAATACTGAAGTTTCAGTTCAGGGAGATATTTCATAGTGTGAGTAACTGTATTCAAAGCAGAGGGCTACCAACACACAGTTGGACATGTGCTTACGTATCTCTGGAAGGAGGGCTTGGGATACACTGAAACTCGCTACTGTGTGTGAGACCTGCTCATGATTTGAGTCTCACCTTGTCACGGATGGAGGACGGAGTCACATACTTCACCCTCAAGAGACGATCAACAATATATATTGTTGATATAAGACAGTGAGTTAGCAAAGTTCAGTGCTAAATGCAACTGCAGTTTAACAAGATTCAATGGGGTGTTGGAACTAGATGATCTCAGGTCCCTTCCTGCACAAACCATTCTGTTTCTATGATTCTATGACTGACTTATAGTCACATCTGCATAGCAGCCATATTTCAGTTGAGCAAGATTAGATACAGTGTTTTTATCAGTCTCCCCAGATTCCAACTTCAGCCAGATGCAGCTATTACAACCATCATCAGTGGCTATTGCTTAAGCAGAAAAAGGCAGGAGGGGAGCACACTGACACACACCTAAGTTTTGATTTGATGTCTAAGATAAAACCTGCCAGTCTTAATTGGTGTGTGGGATGCCACTGCCTCATGCTTGACCTTTACCTTGATCTTATTTATTCAGGTAACGCTTGAGGTCACAGCCCCATTGTGAGTAGTGTAATACAGGGAAGTATAACATGCAAATAATCCCAAGAGAAGTGTCACAACATGCAAAGAAAATTAATAAGGTAGTAGCAGCAAGCAACATCATAGTTTTATGCATCTTCATTTATGTTGAAAGATGGGGCAAGGTTGGGAAGGGAGGAATGAGATGACGGAAGGCAGCAAGGCTGATGAAGATATGGAGATGTGGATAAGGGATGGAAAAACCCAGCTATTCACTGTGGTGCAATGGAAATCCACTCCAGAGTGCTCAGAGGTGCTTGATCTGGGTTCGGCTCACTCTTCCTTACTTGTTGAATCCATCCCCTACCACTGTGGCAGGGAGAAGGGAGATGAAGAGATAACCATCAGCGTCTGGCTTTTGCTGTTGCCAGAGGAGCTGATGAATCTCCTAAGCCAGCCTTCTCATCATCATGGCTGGCTTCAGTTTGCTTTTCTCTTTTCTCTTTTTTGTGCAGAGCTCTTGTGGAAGGCCATGGATTTTGACTCATTTTAACAGTCAGCTGACATATTCAGCAGGGAGCTTATTTTGCTAAATAGGCTGCAAAGCAAAACCCCAAGAAGCATATTGCAATGAAATGAAATGCAGACTCTAATTGAAGCAGCAGTTTTGAATAAATCTTTCCATTGTCACAGTCAGTGAGTTAAATGCCAAGTCCTGTCAGCACCTCTTCTTAGTTACCTACCCAAGGTAATTATATAGCTTTTCTCACTGCAGAATCCAACTGCATCCCAATTTGAGGTATTAATCTGCTAACAATCCCAGTTTATGGCTTTTTACACAAACAATATAAACAAGCAAGGCAAAACCAAACGTCAGGCTCCATCTTGCAAGATGGTAAGATTCCATCTCTGCTTGTGGAGCCAAAACAGCATGGAGATCACTGTAGAAGTCTTGCTGGGAGTGTGTGGGAGGCAGTGCCAGAGCAGAGAACTGAGGTCTGCTCTTTCAAGAGCCCTGCACTAGGCCACCTGTCCTTTTGTGGAGGAATGGCCGTGGGGAAGTAAACATTTGCAAACAGCCCATGCCACCCACATGTGAGGTTTATAAATAGTAAATGTGCTGCCTTTAGTTACGGAACTGTCATGCTTTTCATCCCTTTACTACTCCAAACTCTGTGTGAGCAGAAGCAGCAACCACTTTGTCCTCAGTGTTGCTCGAGTCTATATGGAAAAGAGGCATCCAGTACTCACTTACACTGAGACTTTACCTCTGTCCTTCTGGGTGGCTACCTAAGAGTGTTTCTACTTTGAACATGTGAAATGATTTTATTGGTGGTAGACGAGGAAAAGTGAACCCCCAATTTATGGGAAATACGAGGCAGAGGGAGCAGAAAAGGGGATGTCACAGATTGCAGTCTCTGCTATTGCAGGCCACACATCACACGGTCCCTTTCGCAGAACTAATGGTTTAGTGAACAAAACAAGTCTTGTGATACCAGCCTGGCCTCAGAGCGTGTCCCGTGCACCTCACTGACTTCAGCTGGCATCTCTGGGTTGTATGTCACACTGCAATTAGGCCTTTGAAGTTAGAAGAAAACAAAAGGCTGTTTGTGGCATTTTGTGCAGGTTTAAGTAATTTCAATATTTGAGCTTCCAAAACTGATATTACATTGTGAGCAAAAAAAAAGTCAATTTGTCAATTTCTCCATTTTTTCTGTTTTTCACAAGTGGCCCCTTTCTGTTCTCCTCTTGCCCTAAAGGGACAAAATTTGTCCTGTTATATTTATCTGTAAAAAACTATTTAGCTCAAGATTCTGCTACCGTGAAGAAATCACATTGTGTTTAACGAGAGGTATTCGGGCAGGCCCTATATAAAAGTATTACTGTCCTGCAAAACCTGCCCTGAAACCTTTCAGAATTTATTCCTGGTATTCTGTAGGGGGTTTGTGCTTCTTTCCCCCCCAAACTACTGTGCAGAAAAGATATAATTCTGTATTAAATTCTAACAGCTCAAGAAGTGCATGAAAAGACAATAATTTTCTGTTAAATGCTGAAGGACTTTCCTCCATGAGGATATAAGCAAGCCCTACAGGACCTGGTAGTTATGCTGCAGAAGGATTTTTCAGGCTTCGAGAGCTTGCAGGAGGGTGTTTGAGTGCATTAGTATTCACTCCACGTTCTTGCCTGCTGTTCCACATGCACTGCTTTGTGCCTCCATAAACTGCTCTGGATGCAGATCAAAATTATTTAAAAGAATTCACAGGGAAAAAAAAAAACCCCAGAGCAGCAGTTTCTGTGTATTTCCACATCGTCTTCATTTTCATTGACATTTAGTGTTAGCCTTTTTATAGCAGTCTGAAGAAGATGGCAGAAGCTGAGAAGGGAAAGGCTTTCTCTTGTAAGAAAGGGGTTTACATTTTAAGGAGAAGTTCTTGCAACAAATCAGAGCACTGTTAGCTTTCCCTTGTGCAGTCAGCATCAACAATTCAAAGCAGCAGCACTGAACTATTTAACTGAAAAGACACTTAAGATTACTGTTATTCTTTCTTGTTGGCAATATCTGCTTTTACACAGGAAGAAGTATGTTTTTCCTTTCGGCGTTAATCCTTTTTAATAGGGTGAGCATTCACTTCCCCTCCTTCTATTTTTCACATCTCAAGACTCCTGAGTCCTAAGCCAGTCCAAGAGCAGCCCTAGCCAGGGAGCTATGCTTTCATCTCCTTGAGTTAAAATCATAGCTTCAGGAACCTTTACTGCAGGATTCCATGGAACATCAGGGACCACCTGCAGTTCATGGCTTTATCAAGCAAGTTCTGCTTTGCTCCTGTTAAAAAAAAGAATCTGTTTCTTAATAGCTTGGAGAGAGGAGCCTTTAATTTGTTGTTCACCGAGGCGAGGCTGGATCATGGCCCATCACGACTGACACTAGGCTCCGTCCTTAATATTTGTCCTAATAGTGATATTCTTGAGCCGGTAATACACAAACTCTCCTCGCAGGACAAAGCTCTATTGCTTACTTGGGTAGCAGGCCAGAAGAATTCTTGTATCTCTTGAAATATGAACATGCATAGAGATCTCCATGCAAAAACTGGAGCAGAGGCTAGAAAAGTCGAGAAGCAAGAAAAGCAAAATCCCCCAAACACTGGGAGCTGACAAGCTTAGGAAAAAGACGAGAGGGAAGCTTGGAATTTTTTCAAAAGGTGGATAAAGGTGGATTCTGGAAGAAATGCATCTTACACACACACACACATATGGAGATGTCAAATGTCCAATGCTTAAAATTCCCATTGCATGAAATAGAGCAATCCCGCAATGCTGAGTGACAGTATCATAGATGCAAAATCTTTAAATGGATAGCATTCCCTTCTGGACAACTGTCACTTGTCTCTGGGCAATCTCTTTAAAAGTCTTAGTTCCTGCTGGGAAAAGCACTGGAATTTGTGCTGTTGCTCTCAGGGTGCCATCCTGCTGTGCATATGCTGACGGAGAATAAATATGCACGAAGTCAACAGTTAGTTTGGCTTCCACCAGAGCTTAATTTAGCTCACTTCTCAGTGTTGAATAAGAGCAATTAATAACAATAATTAATAGTTCTTTAACACAGTGAGTAAAGAGCAGCATCTGATAAATATGCTAAATCTGGGGAAAATTCAGAGCTGGGAGAAGGGGACTGTGTGATGCATTCCACATTGCAGAGGAGGTACAACACAATTTGCAGGGCACTGATGAACTAAACAAGAGAAAATGTCTGGTCAGAGGGAACAAAGGAATGTGCTGGAGCATCCAAGGAGGATGTAGCTCAGTCCATGCCGGCTGGAATGCATCTCCTGAGAAGGCTGAAATTCTTTCCACCTTCTCCCCCCTCCTTTTTTTTTGGTTTTCAACCTTCGCTGCCAAGAAAAGGACAAAAGTTTCATTATGCCTGAAGTTTGGCCACAAGAAAAAGTACCTAAAAGGTGCTTCAAAGCATTTAGTCCATGTGTGTGTGCTATTTCTGCAGGGACGTGGCAAGCGTTCCGAGTGACTTTTGCCATCATCCACAAATTGCATATTACTTCTGTGTTACTTCACAAAGGTCCCTCCTTTTTTACTTGGCTTGTGCCGCTGCCCTTCCTTTGAAGCCAGAGGCTGCAAAGCTGGCATTGTGCAAGGAATTCCAAACAAATTCTGATAGCCATTTTGGGGAGGAAACATCGGGTGTTTACCTCTGATTTTGTTACTTTATTGTGACTGTTTCTCTGTATAATCCTAAGTGGAGCTTTTTGTGGGTGGCGCTGCACAAAGTCCAAGGAAGAAAGCACATTTTCTGAAGGAACTTTAAAATGTAGATGAGAGTAGTACATTTGGTGTTTATTATATCTTTATACACATATATTACATACAGTTTAAAACAATCCTCCTGTATGCTACCCTGGCCTGCCCCTCAGGCACTCATTTCTCATAGGCAGTGGGTTGCTCCCAGAGATGATGGAGGGACTAGAAAGTAAAGGATCTTCCAACTTCATTCAGTGGTGACCTACAATAAGAGGACAGTACCGATGAAGACGTAAAGATGGTGGGGAAATGGGTGAGCTGAGGCTTGGTGGCATGGTGAAGGAAACAGAACCTACGTGAAAAGAAACATGAAGACAATTAGGACGGAAAAGGCATGTGTCTCTCAAAGATGTGGACAAGGCGCTTTAACTCAAATCAGTGGGAAAAGGAGAGGCTGTTGAGAAATTCAAAGGTCAGACACTTTTTATAAATAAGGAGAAAAGCATGTCTGAAATTACCCTGTTTGTACATACCCCATAGGTCTGACATGCAGATTGCTTGGTATTTGAGCTAGAGGATACCGCTTCCTTACCCAATATTCTCATTTTGCTTTATTTCCTTCAGAGACAGCAATCTCTCACAGCGAATTTTCTGTCCAGCCTCAGTAAAGTTTACATTTGAGGTTCCAGTCTCTCATTTCACCTCTGCTTTAGATTCTTTAGCATTCCAAGTTCCTTCTATACCATAGAGGTTTACGGTCACAAGAATTAGCCAAGGTCCTGTGCCAAGAAGCAGCCAGCTCTATACAATAACTGCCCTTCACTACTTTCCTGGTAGGAAGGGGAGAGCGTAGCAATCCACAGGTGGTGGAACCATTTGGATGTAAATTACACAGCCTGTCCATCCTGCTGCACAAGCCAATAGCTGGTTCACAGCTGAATGAACTCAGTGCCTGAGAGATTTAAATTCAGAGCATGCAGCAAAACCACTTCAGGTGTCCATGCAAAATTCATTGAAGGCTGAGCATGGCATCACTGCTGGCCTGACATCCTTGAGTATATGGAAAACCAGAAGGAGGGTCAATTTGTGCTATGTTAATACTACCCAAATATACACAATGAAGTCAGACTGAAAGCAGTGAAATTATGGCTGTTCCTCATGAGCTAACAGGACCATTTTCCTTAACCAGTGACCTTCAATTACAGAGTGGCAAGTAAATTAGTAGAGACAAAAAAGAAAAACCTGTTAGCCAGAAAATCTTACTGGCTTGTCTTGTTTCAGTTCCAGTTTCCGTAGCTTTCGGTAAAGTATGTGCTGTCTCTTACGGAGTACTGGTGTTAACTGGAAATGTTGGATCTGGGAACAATGAATTCCTTCTTATCAAATGGTTGGGGTGTACAGCTGAGTTTTTCAGAAGACATTAAAGCTTTTGAGTGCTCAAAGTGTCTGAATCATTGCAAGAAGCCCCCTGATGCCACAGAGCACTCCTCATGGTTGCTCATGGTTGGTTGCCTGTAGGTCGGATTGAGAAGCAGGCTGGGATTTAAATTTACAGTGCAGCAGTTTGGTGGCCCTCACATTGAGGTATGGGGTTTATTCTCAACTACAGCCATCTGAAAATTAGGAGAGTTAGCAGTCTGATCCTACTTAGTTCAGGTTGCTTACACATCCTGAAAAATCGACATATCCAGATAAGTGATGTGGTATGAATCCACTCTGAGAGGGAACTAAAGGAGAGAATGCTATCTGCAAGCTAAGGGTGTCCACAAAGAGAACACTTTTCAGATTCACTTAATTCCCTAGGTAGGCAAGCCTGAACACATGGCCTTCTTCACTTTGATGTTGGAGGAGATTTGTTTATGGCTGGTAACTCTTTACACATTCTGTGACACTTAATTTTTCAGTTCTTCCATTGCACCCTTCAAATCCTATAATCCAAGTCAAGTTTTGTTTTGTTAGGACAAGCTCCATCTTTCTTTCTCTGGATACACAGTTTGACAAGTGAGGTTTCCCTTTTGGTTCATTAGCACCTTGTATCTGCACCAGATGTATAAAATGAGCCAAGGTATCAATCAAAAAAAGAAATGATGCAAAAGCTTTACAAGATAAAAGAAGTCACACAGTTAAAACAAAGATAAAAGCTTCCTATAAGCTTTCTTTTGACAACATTGTTAGCTAAATACCTTTTCTCTTCCTTCAGTATATGTTGGCATGAAAGGTTTTCCCCACGGTTTCAGAGTTATATGAAAGAAAAGGGATGGGGAAATATCTGCAGGGGGTTTTCACCTACTCTGACAAAATCTGAAACACGCTTTCCTGCTCCCTGCACTGCTACACTGTGCAGGTTATAAGGGTTCTTTAAGCCTCCGTTTTCACAGTTTTCCCAGGCTAGTTCAGATCATCAGCATTTACAGTTTAAAGAGAGAGATTAATTTCTAAGGGACTGCTATAACAGCATGGTAGAATGCCAGATTGCCGCCTTCTTGCAGTTACTAATATGTCTGCTTTCAGATGCAATCGATCTTTTTGAGAGCCCTCTTCCCTTTAGTTTGACAGAAATCTGTTAATGACGAAGCTCTGAGTGTTCTCTAAATGCAATGTGTGGTGAACTTTGAGTCCCAAGCCTGAAGCCACAGTCTTCCCACTGTTTGTTGCTTGGGTTCAATAAACATCACACTGATATATTGAGATGACTCAGCTACACAGCGTTCACCTGCCAGCACCAACTCACTGGTCTGGACTTGTGAGTTTTTCCAGATAGCAGACAGGCTGAAAGAGCAAAGCCATTTATAGACCTGGTGATTATAATGATGCATGGGAACAAAAATAGATTTATAACAATCATAACATCCAGGACAGCAATACAAATAGTGAGGATAAAAAACAGGGAAAGATAAATACCTGTCTGGAAAAATGACCACTAACTGAATCAATAAGCTGATGTCCTACCCAAAGCACGTCATTACAGATTGAAAGCAATGTGGTATCAGTAACTTTCAGTCTGCCCAATGAAAGCAGTCCTTTTTCTCCAGCTTTATGCACTGTTACGAGTTGCAGTGAACCATTTCTGTTAACTAGAGGACTGTTTCTGCATCACTTTTAACTATTGAGTTTTAAAACAAGCTAGCCATATTCCCGCAACATGGAATGGGCTTAACGCCTATATTCACCACTTTAGGTTTGTTAGTAAAAGAAGAAATACTGAATTTCTTTTATTATTTTATTTTCGTATTGCATCTTGTAAACTGTATTATGGATAATGAATAATTAAAGGAACATAACTTTAACAAAATAATTTCAGGCTGTGTCCATTCACTGTTATGGCACGTAGTCACAAACATGGTTCTTTAAAACACTGCTGAGAACAACTTGGTTGTAGCATGGACAAGTGTTTATTACAGGGTTTACTGCCTTGTCCTATGATTCCATGCTCTGGAAAGCACATCTTAACTAATTCCCAAAGGCAAAGTGGCAACGCTGTAAAGCACTTGTGAAAACATCCAAACTGCAGTTTAAACCTTGTTAAAGCACAGTTCTGCTCTGAAAAGTGACACGAAAAGTGGCAGTGTGGGATCCTGTATTTATTGCCTATTTGTGATTTCCAGATCAAACATGCTAAGTACAACTCTATGGTTCCTTCCTAACATCCGCAGCCAGCTCCACTGACTCCAGTGAGATTAGCTAGTTGAAACTTTCATGTTCATGTGTCATTAAGATGATGGTCTCCTTAGCATCTGTCCAAACCTGATGTCTTCACTGAAACAGATACATCTTGGCCTCCTTCCATTGAACTGAATGAGTGCAAGGAGGATCTGTTTTCTTCTCATTAAATTGTATCAGTTTTTTCACTGCTATGGGAGTAAAACATCTTTTCAGGCATCTTTTCAAACCTAACTTTGAACACAAATATACACAAAACAGATGCGTTGAAGAGAATGCCACTCTTAATCATAGCCACATTTTCGGCTAAAGAATCTTAATGGCTTTTTAATTTGTTTTCTGGTCTGTTCCATGATATAAAATGTTTTGATCTCTAGAAAATTCTGATATGTACAATATTGTCACTTTAACCTGTTTAAACACAGGCTTATGAGCCACATTTTTATTATTTTAAACAACCAGCTCTTGTGTATTTACGGCCAGCACCAGCAATGAGAAGACACAGCCCAATCCAAGCTCTTCAGTTAAACGTGGGGAGCTTGATATGAGCGTGGTGCTTTTCTTTGTGTTGTAACTGAGCAGGAAGCAATCAGCTTCACTGATTTCCCAGGCACTTCTGAGTTGACAGTGGAGCTTGCTGTTCCCAATCAGGAGAAGTGACACATTGCCATATCCAGCTCTTGGCCTCTCAGGGGTTAAAGCTAGTTTGATTTAAATAAGTCCTGCTGTAGCATTCTGGCTGACATTTAAAGTTGGTCCCTATATGGAGAATACCATACTCATGCACAACTACCCTGACATGGGCAATGACGGTCATTTCAAAACCAGTCCTTCCCCCTACCCCACAACAAAAGTGCAGAAATGTAGGGGTCAGTCAGGTTTATTGGCACTCTTGTACCTTTTTTGGGGCTGTATATTCATAAATATATATAAGAATACATAGTAAAGTATTAAAAGGCTCTGAAAAGATTACAGGAACAGTTACAGCATCCACTCAAGGTTCAATACAAATCACGTGGTGCCTCCTACCCAACAGATGCCAGCAATACTCCATTGGTGGTAGGGTTTCCATGGCAGTTTTCACATCACCTCTTACAAGGAACTCATCATTAATTCAAGTGTCTTGAATTTTTATCATCCTGACAAGTGTAATCAGCATCTGTTTTGATCCTAGGTTATGCTTGGTGGGTGTTCAAATGGTTACAGATGTGTAAGGAGGAATGTGTGAGGCTGTCCTCCTTGAAGACAATGGTTTCCTGACTTAGCATAGCTGAACTTCTGTGAAACGAGATACAGGCTTTTTCCACCTCACTCTTTTGCCAATCCCGCACAGCCTTGTGACTTAAAGGGGCAAAACTGCACATCCCAGAGCCAGCGTGGGCCCCAGATGTCAAATGCTCAAGAGCTGGAATATGCAGGCCTGAGGTTTTGCTCTGGCCTGCAAAAAGGGAGAGAAAACCATCTGTAAAACTGGAGGCACATCTGGGTTTGGCTTCTGCCCCAGGATCCCACAGCCTTCCATAGTCACTTTCTGCATATGTGTAGGTTGGGAGGAGAAATCCTTTCTCCGCACCCTGTGCTCAGCTTCACACCTGGCACACGCAGGTTTCACCCTTAAGCTTTAGAAAAATGTTCTTTTCTAACTGAAAGTGTGAGGAGGAGCCCTGATGGCTCTTCCCCCATGGCCAGGGGCTGGCTGAAAGCACTGAATGTCACTGGAAAATCACGACTGCTCCTGCAAAACCCCACATCATTCCCCCAAGTCGCTCCTCCTTAAACCCCCCCAGGGCCAGCGATGTTCGGTGGCCATCCCAGGCAGCCGGACACCCATCCTGTTGCACAGGCCTGCCTTGGCAAGCGGCAAGGCCAGTGGGGCCATTCCTTGCATTCCTGCCTCGGCAGGGAAGGGAAACGAGCAGGGATCCTCCTTCCCTTCAGCCCTCCCCTCCCTGGCCTTTGCTTCCCAGCCAGCCCCAATCCTGGAAACCCCTGGGGAGCAGAGCCAAAGGAGCTCTCTTCCTCCTGGGAAATGGCAGTGCCCGGGGCTCAGCCTCCAGCAGTGATTTCTAACCCTGTCTCCCATGAGCCTGGGACTCCGAGGGAGCCGCTGTCATCCCTGGGTCATGGGTCTCCCCTTCAAGTCAGCCGCTCAGGGAAGAGGAGGGGGGGACAGCCAGACAGCCAGACAGAGCCTAATTAAACCCTCCCCTGGCCAGCCCCTGACACTCCCTCCTGCATTTTCCAGTCTGTGGTTACAGCACTCAAAGGGTTCCATTAAGTCATCAAGTTTTACAGGTTCCTTAAAAAAAAACGGGGGGGAGAGACAGCGCGCAAGAGAGAAAAGTTTGGTCATGGTAGGGAATGAATGATCAAAGCTGAGCCAAGCTTCCTGTTACACCGGGACTATATATATATCGTGTCTTTAATGTTGGGCGATGTAAGCAGGCTGCTAGGAGACTGGAGCAGGAGCTGACTCTCTGCCTGATTTCCCAGCTCGCTGAGGTTTCTTCCACTGACCACAATGAACAAGTTCCTGTGCTGCACGCTTGTGGTAAGTCCCTTCAGAGAGGTAGATAGGCTTTAAGATGCATTGCAGCTTCAGAGATCAGGCTGAAAGGCATTCTTCTGGGGTTTTGTTTTGGGTTTTTTTCTTTTTTTTGGGGGGGAAATTCTTTTGTTTGGTTGGGGAATTTTTGCCTCCTCTCCGTTTTCTTGGTAAACCCATTTCATTTCATCACACCAAGCTTTCCTGGTGAGGTTTGGATTGCGATGGACAAGTCCAGCTCCAGGAAGGCAGCAGGGATTCTCATCCCGTTCTTAAGGTAGTGGAATGATTTGCTTTTCTTTTGCCTTTTCTTCTATCTTCCTCTCTCTTTTTGTGAGGCTTCATCAGACTGGTCTGACACAGAACACTGAATCCAGGAACGAATTTAGAAGCTGTAGGCTGGGGCGTTTGTTACAAAAGCTCCATCCCTGCCTGTCTCTGTAATCTCTGCTGCAGCGGCGCTGATCACTACCTCAAACACTGGGCTAGCTCTGTTAGGAAACTACTGTGAACTCCATTAAAGAAAGCATAGGCATATGGTGCTTGTTTTGGCTTAGAAAATTCAACTCCATGTGCAAGAAAGTGATGAATTAGCAGCTGTGTCAGTAGCTATTACACAAAAAGTTGTGTTATTAAATCTGGTATAAGCCCCTGCTTTCATAAGTTTTTGTTTATTTGGTGATTTAGCAAGATACTTCCAGATGCAAATTTAGAGATGCTAGAAGTGCAGTAAATCTTTCAAATTGTCATTTAATCCATTTAGCCTTATGGAATTGTGTATGATATCGGATTAATTAAAACCTGCGTACAGACAGATACTGTGCAACTTGTATTGGGAGGCAATTCATCTTCTGGATGGGAAAACTTTCAAAGAAAACCATTCAAAAGAATATTCAGAGCAGTCTGTTATGCATGCCTGGGCAATAACTTGCTCCTGGGTTGTTTTGGTGAGTACAGTGGCATTAATGTTGTGGCACAGCATTAGAACTGAGATCCATTTATTTTGAACGCTCTTTATAAATGCAATGGGATTTCCAGGATCCGATGAGTAATGCGGGTTTATTACTCTCTGCACGACTTTCTGAAAGAGCTTTTTGAGAAAGAAACCCAAAGTAATTAATGGTGCAAGGGAAGCAAAAATTGTCAGACCCATGGTCAGCAAACTGAAACACAGGAGAACTTTTTCATCTCATGTATGATGTTGTGCCTTCTTTATCTGTTTGAAAGCACGCAAAGTTAATCTGGGAATTTCATCAATAGCTGTTATCTGCTTGGCTTCTTCTCTGTGGCTGTCCTAAAATCAGGTTTTGATTTTGATTTAATGTAATGTGCCTGTCCATATTCTCCCATGAAGTAATGTAGTCTTAAGTGAAATTCAGCCTAATCCTCTGGCAGGTGAGTCTTGGAGCTGAAATACGACAGCTGCAAGAGTACATACCACAGAGCTTCATCATTCAAGTCCTTTTTTTATTATTATTTAAAAGTAATTTATTTAAAGTTATGGTGGAGTTTAAGTACTATGAGTGAAGTTTAAGTACTGTCAGACATGCTATGGCTCAGAAAAATAGTATTTCTTGTCTAAGAACACTTGTAGGATGATCAACAGCGACTCAAAGTTGGATGCGTTTGACTCACATACCTTAAACCTTGTTTGGAGACGCCATAGCTAAAAGAGACTTTTTGGACATGATGTACTTTCAGTCTTGGCCTCTTTGCTAAGGTTTTGTAAAGGGGATCTGCTGTGGTGGTGCACACATGTACGTGTTGTTTGCTGGAACACTGGAACTGCTTACAAACAGACAAGCGTTATGAAATCAGACTGAATGGAAAGAAATTCCCCAGAGCTGAATCTTGTTACTTGTCACGTAACTATCTTGACCCTTAAACTTGACCTTTCTCTATTTTGGATCTCTGGGTGCATGTGACATGCTTTTTCTGTCCTGCCTGTTGGGTTTGCTGTGTGTAGGCAGCAGTGGCTTTGCAGCCCGAGAGGGTAGGAGTTATCTTTCTGTCTGACTTTCTTTCTGACTGTCTGCATGTGTGTTGGTTAAAAATAAAGCACGAGGGTTACCAGAAGAAGTTTTAAGAACTATTGTCACAATTTAAAGGACACCCACTCTTCAAGTCTCACAGAACCTTCAGTTTTGTTCTTTCTGCATTGAACTTTCATGCAAGTAGGTTTACTATTCCAGCTCTTCCTGGAGAAAAACACCTGTTTGCACATAGGACTGCCCACAGTTTCTGTACCTAAATAGTCACTCATTAGTAATTCTGTTCAGTGCAAGGCAGACCGTAGCAAGTCTGCCTTGCAGGTGGTAACAGCAGGTGATGCCATCCCAGGTTTGGGTTAGCGCTAAATTTTGATGTCATTCTGGCAAATAATGTTCCAAAATATGAGTTATGGATAAGACCCCTCTTTTGGTGAGTGGTTGGTTTATCTTTTCTGCTTTCTTCCTCCACAAGTTTCAAGGCAAAAGGAACTTATATATATATATCAAGACTTGCAGTTTAGCGCGTCTTTGGTAAGACGTAAAGCTGTTCCTCAGATGAATGTCACTTTCCTAGCACTGAAAATGAAGCAGTAGTTAGACTCCTGAATTGTTTTGTGAATGGCAGCTTTGTGCCTCATAAATTCTCTATGAGATTTGAGTTGTTGACAGAGAAATGAAGACAGTGGTTGATAGCCTCAGTTTCAAATACAGAAGCATAGAACCACAGAAAACTGGGTTGGAAGAGACCTCAAGGATCATCTGGTCCAAACTTCTTAGGCTCAGGAGATCAGTCAGAAGAGTGACTAGTCATATTCCATACATAAAAGAGCATCCTCCACTTTATAAAGCATCTTCCATACAGAAGTTGGTCCCATTATGTCCCAAGTGAGTGGATTGCATTGAAGCAATTGGCAGAATGGTGGAACAGCTTTATAAACTAAACTCAAACCAGTGAAAACAGCTCCATTTCAGCTGTCATTGTGTTCCTGATGCTTAGCTGCAGTCTGCCAGGAGGTGCTTTGCCTGGACAGTGCTCTTAAGTGAGTTTGCAGCAACTCACAGGACAAGCAGTGCTGTATGGTTGTTGGCCAAAAGAGGTTGAATTCTGTGATTCCATGGGGCCACCCACAACTGTGAGAGGAGGAGGAGGATGAGAGCTGAGTATCTCCCAGATGGGTGGGAATCATTTCTCCCTAGTTAAAAGACATTTTACAGTGTTTATTTGCAGTAAATGGCTGTGGATCTGATCCAGCATGACACCGTCATGCACTGGGTCTAGAGATACTGTTTTGATATGACAAGCTATTGATTAGGATGCCACCATTAGTATCATTAAGTGCTTTATTTTGCCACGGGATTCCTCTGAGGTCTGTGCATGATTACTGTGAGGCATTCTGCCTAAGGGCTGAGGGTAAGTGAAGGCCTCCTGCCTTAACTTTGTTCAAATGCTTTGCGTAGAAAGCAAAGTAGGAGAGTTGTGAGGTTTTACTTTGAACCCAAAGCAAACACAAGGAGCAATCTGACAGATGCCCTGAATGATTATTTATCACGCAGGAAAATATGCTTTGGAATACTTGTGGAATGCAAAACAGAAACAGACTTATCTTTCTCAGCAAATTAAACATTCTCCTTTGGTCTACAACCCAAAACCGCAAAGCCAAGCTATATAATAATATTTTCATACGCTAAAAAGCCACTTTCTTTTCTTTCACAAAGCAGTGATTTAAGTGGATGACGCTTGAAGGATTTTTACTTCATGTGCTTTGTCTTCCAGTGCATTTTAATTCAACAAGAAAAAGCAAGTGGCTCTTTGCCTTACATTTAAACATGAAACAAAAGGGCGTGTGCTTTTTCATGCTCAGGATCTGAAAGGAAATTTTACAATCACGTTATTTCTCTTTCAAAAGCATCTTCTAAGGGTTCAAACAAATAGACTGCAAAGGCCTTTTATGTTAGCGCTGTGTATACTGACATAAAGGTGGTATGGAAAAATACAGCTTCAGGCTTAATATATTGAGTGTCACAATCAAAGAATTACTTTTTAACCTTGGGTAACTCATTTTGAGTCAATTCTCACCATTTACTTGCATGACACTGACTTATACTAGACTCTTATTTCAGTAGTTACACAGAGACAGCCATCCTGATTGGTACCCGGGATTTGGCTCAGGGAGATGGATCAGGACTAAGTTTTTCAGTCCTTTCAGAACTGAACCCATGACAGTAGAACTGAATTTCACCCAACAGGTTGATAGCAGTAGTTATTGATACTGAATTTCAGTTTGCTTTTATTTTGTGTGATAGCATTTCATACTCATAAAACAAAAAAACTCAGTCTTTGAGATTTAGTGGGAGGTATCCCTGCCCATAGCAGAGGGTTGGAACTAGATGATCTTAAGGTCCTTTCCAACCCTAACTATTCTATGATTCTATGATTGTTGTATTTTAATTGAATCTTGCATTTCACTACCCTTAGGAAAACCATTTGCAATTGAGTGCACTTTGAGTGAGACTAACAGTTGAATTGTCGAGATGAACTAGCTTCCATCAGTGTTGGGTTATAAAGGGTTTGCTCATGGTTTTGAACTGAGAGAAACTGCACAGATCTTTTCAGTCCATTCCTCAGCTCTTACAGGAAACCAAATGATGTATTTGCTTTCAGAAGTACATTAAGAGCTATATTTAAACTTCTTGGGTTTCTTGCACCTGTTTCTTAGTACAAGGCTTTTCCCAAACTTCCTCTGACGAGAGAATCCCCTTCTCATTTGCCAACATTATCCTTTAATGGAGAAAAGTTGTTCTCTCTCTGTATGTTCACTATCTGTACTGATTCTATAGGTTCTGTTTTAACTCTCCAAGCTATTAAACAAGCTTCTCTTCAAGATGAAGCTCTCTGTTTCATTCTAAACATTCTCTGAAACTCTTACAGGCTGAATTAATCTTTGCTAAACAAGGACAAATGGGATTTTACTCAATCTTCTGAATGACAAATTCATTACTTTGGCCAGGTGTAGCACTGATAGACTCCATCTCCAGTTTCTTAAGGGTTAAAGGTTGAACATGCTCATTGCTCCTACTGATTCAAGTAAACTGAAGCCAGACTTCTTGTTTCTTCCTCCTTTCAAACTGGAACATGCCTTCTTCTCTGAAAGAGCAAAACAGGCCAGTGCCGGTATGATTATGGGAGAAAGCCTGCTTTCTGTGAAGCTTTTGCAACAACCAATATTCAGAACTAGCAAGCTCTGATCAAAGCATTTCCATGTGCTCAAATTTCTTATATACACCGGAGATTCGGGTGTTTAGTACATAGCCTAACTTTAAGCACAAGCATTCAGGTCAATCAGAGGTTTCATATGGATGACATTATACTACCAAGTTGGTCATAGGGGAAAAAAAAAAAGGTAGGAATGACATGAAATGCATTTAATTACCATTTTAATTTGATCTGAGAATGTGATTTTGAAGGCTTCTCCTGACCATCCTTATTTACTATATTTTAGTTTGCACATCAGGGCAGACTTGGAGTGCACAAAGAGGATTTACAAAAGTAAACTGGGTTGATAAAAGCAAATCCATAGATAGACTCCAGAGAGGCACCAGATGCACTGTAACCACTAATGCATGCTCAGTCAATGAGAGCAGACTGAAGTTAGTCCAAAATACCCCCTCTGAATCATGCATAATGTGGATGTCAGGTGCTTGGCACCATCTGTTTTGCTCTACAAATCTGCTGTAGCAGGTGCTCCAACTTGCTAATATAAGCACAAATTCAATGTGTCTTAAGCCAGGAGAAAGAACAATTTAGTGACATTCCCGTCTAGCCTATTCTGTGAGCTGGGGGACAAAACCAGTAATTTCATTTTGTTTGTGCCAAAATGCTGCAGTAAAACTATTAAAATTATACTTCATTACTCTTTATCGTCCTTCCTGCATTTTTGCAGACCTTCTGAAAAATAGATCGCTTTTACTTTGGCACTTGTTGTAGGCTGAAGGATAACTTACGATTTGCAGGTGCATGTTAATATTCAGAATAGCCATGTGTGCTAGGTGTTTTCAGTCCGACTGTCGGAAGACTATCCTGCAGGTCTGTTCTCCTAAGGATTATTAAGGGACCTACAGTAGTAGTATGATGAAGTGTGGTACTGGAGATGTACTTGACAACACACTAATGGCTGTAAGGGGTGCAAAGAAAAAAAGGATCTAAAAAAAAATGCCCTAAAAAGCCCCATATGCTGTCCGTGGCAGTGGATTATAACTGATGCATAGAGCAGATGGAATAAAAAGGCAGAAAAATAGTGATATTTATTCAAAACAGTCCTCCAGACTCAAGCAATTTGTGGTTTGGGATTTCCTGATCAAAAGGTGATGTTTATGTTTAATAAGTCTTTATTATTTTCCCCCATTACTATGCCAGATAACATTCTGGACTCAACCATTTACAATGTCCTGTAGCAATGAGTTGCACAGCTCACTGTACTAAGAGGATCCTAGTAGTCAAACAGTAACAGTAATGGTAATCTGTGTTGAAAAAGGTGTATGAAATGTGCTGTTAAAATACTGAGGTATTGTTTGCATTTATAGCTTTAGCTTGACTAAAGAAACTTTTGTCATAACTGTTTACTAAATAGAAGAATTGGATCCTGCATATGTACGGCTCAGGCACTGATCTCACTGATTACGGCAGCTACGTAAGGTGTAGTTTTGGGACAGAGGAGAAGACAGGTGTGATGTACTTTTCTTTTAAAAACACAATGAAACTTTCAAATGCAAAGACCGATTATCCTTTTAGTGATGCTGATTTATTAATCCTATTATTATGGTCATTGATTATGCTCATTTAGATTAATAGTATTCTGGTTGCCATTAATAGTTCATAGCTTTGGTACTTTCAAAGGCAAAACTTTGCATGGTCTCACACACATTGTTCACATCTTTTTTTTGCTCAATTTTTTGAATCGATCTCAAATTGTGTTGAATTGTTTTCAGGTTTTATTGGCTTGCTTCACATAGCTGTAGATTCTTCAGGAAACGAATGCTTCCATTTTTGTCAACAAAACCCCATGTTCTCACACTCTGATTATTGAATCTGAATTATTTTAATGCCGGATCATCCCCTGCAGAAAAACATCTCACTTGCCTCATATATGTTTTCAAGTGTAAGTAGTTGAGCAAGGAAAACAGAGAAAATCTTGTTGTTCTTGCTCTTGTATGTTTTAGAGGGGAGCTGAACAGACAGGAAATGGTCCACCTAACTGTTCATCATCTGAAGACATGTCACTAAGGGCAGAGGCATGACCTAGAGGAGCAGATTGTGCTGCAGTGACAGCTTAGGATTTGTTGCGAGCCATGTATTGCAGAGCAGAAAAACTGGCATTTCCGTAGGAGGATGTACTGCCTGCATGTCTGGTGGCTGTCCCTAATCATTTTCACATCAGAGATTTACATCAGTGTTGGATGTTGTCTTAGGTTTTGACAGACATCTGCATGAAATGAGGGTTGATGCTTGTCTCTGTAGCATTTGCGCCACATGTTGCGGTCTGTTATGTTCTGTGAAGGAAGGGAATGTGTGTGCTCATGAGAATCTTGGACTCTGGGATGCTGCTTTACCTATTACTGAATTAAAGACATCACAGAAAACCTGACTGTGCACATCAACAATTAATGGGATTACCAGAACTTCCTTATTACTAGAGTCAACGCTGTAGATTTACTAAGGGTGGATGCATTTTGCATCAATAGAAAGCCATTCACTATTTAAGAATGGGCTGCACCCTTTTGTTAAATAGATCACATGAAAGCGATAGTCACTTAAGAAAAATGGAATGGTACATCAAACTTCAATGACTCATAAGGAATTTCCCACAATGGAAGGGATTGTGTATTGAGACCACAAAGGAAAGTGGGATCTCCATTTGTAGAAATCACAGATCGGGCAAGTTACAGGGTTTAGTCAAGGGTAACTAGAAGAGGCTCTGGGGAATACCCATGCTATCTGCATTTCATTCTTCAATGTATCTAATTATAGACATATATAGGTGGATTCATAGGCAATAGGAGAATGCATTTAAGAATATTTTCTTAAGCAATAAGAGTTCCTAATTTAGGCATCCAGTATTACTTTGTGTGAACACCAAGAGGAATGTTTAAATTGTTCTTTCCAACCTTAATAAGTTTATCACTAGAAAAGTGCTATGCTGTGGCAGAAGGGGAGGCCCTTAGATGAAGCCTCTTTAGGAAATATAGAGTCTGAATGAATAAAAAGAGTTCAGTCCATTTACATTTTGGGGACATCTGCATTGGAAAAGAGGAAAATGCGTTCCTGAAATTGAATTGGCAACTCTGCATTAGCTCACTGGGTTTAAAATAGCAACAAAGACGAGTCAGTTGGATCTACAATTAGAATGGATACACAGAAAAAAATCTTTATTCAGAGCCAGTTTACTTCATCTTTGTAAAACGTACAAGTTTTAGAAGAGAAGTGGCACATTGGTCACGTAGCGCTGGGACAAAGGCAGGTTCTCAGTGGTGGGAGCAAGCTGCCAGCAGACCCCATGGGGGTAGAGACAGTACATAAGGAGTAAACCCAAGAGAATATTTTTTTATAGGCTGATGAAGTCACAGAGCCAAGTTTTCAGTTGCAGTCCCAAAATGGTGTGATTTGCAAGCTATCTCTGCAAGAGGGCAGGTCATCCCTAATCACACCAGCAAAGCAGACTGTTGCAGGAAGAGGAGTGTTATGGTGTATATCCACACCGAACAAGGTCCTCACAACAGCCACAGGGCTGAGGTGTTGGGCAGGAATTGAAAGCATTAGCCTGGCCTCTTCCAACTCTTGTGATTAAGACCTTAATGTATCCTTCATAAACTGCAGAATTCTTTTTTCCTCTGCCTGAAGCTGCATCTTCATACTTGACCTAGCTGCCCCAGAACTGCTGTATTTCAGTGCAAGATTAAACAGAAGGCATTAAGAGGAATCTATATTGTTATAGCCATTCATTGCTAGTGGAAAGAAATATTGTAAGCAATCACCTTGGAACGTACCTGCGGTAACGGTGCAGTACACTGCTCAGATTTCTATGGCCAGATACCATTTCTCTTACATCTGAAGTGCCTGATGCTTAAGAAGAGTGCATTATCCCAGCCTTGATGTGCATCAAGCATGTTACCAATGAAACTAATAGGCCAGCTTCTCTGGTGCCAGGTGATAAAAAGTCATTGCCTAGTGATTTTAAAGGGTGTAAATGGGAGAAGGGTAGGAGCAGCATCCCTGGGAGAACAAGGAAGTACTTAGGTCTGGATGATTTGCTGGGTAAGATCCTACAATTTTCCCATTCTAAGATCGACTCTGGAGAGCCTGGAAGCTGGCTAATGTTTTATAAATAGCTAACACAAACATTTTTGTGAAGATAGCGACATGATTAGACTAACATACTCATTAAAATGTGGGTTTCTTTGTGACTCACAGTGTTCCCCAGCACTAAAGTGAGCAATGTTTTCTTTTCCTGTTGGTAGCTCTTGGACATATCTATTAAGTGGACCATCCAGGATGATTCTCCTCCCAGGTACTTCCATTACGACCCAGGGACATCTCGCCAGCTTCTGTGTGACCAGTGCCCTCCTGGGAGCTACGTGAAGCAGCACTGCACAGCCACCAGCCCGACACAGTGTGCCCCATGTCCAGACCAGTACTACACTGAAGAGTGGAACAGCAATGATGAATGCCAGTACTGCAACACTGTTTGCAAAGAGCTGCAGTACATCAAGCAGGAGTGCACCAGCACACAGAACCGCGTCTGCGAGTGCATCGAAGGCAGATATCTGGAGCTGGAGTTTTGTTTAAAGCACACAGAGTGTCCTCCCGGGTTTGGTGTTGCACAGCCAGGTACATACCGCTTGTCAATATACACAGATTTAATTAGAGCTTGACTGCATGTCAGTGCCTCGTGGTAGGTGTAAGATTAGGAAAGAGACTTGTCCAGAAGAAATTACAGAACAGTAAATCGTAAAGCCAATTGAACCTGTTCCCAGCCTGCATCATTTGGGCTGTAGCCAACAGAACATTTCTCAGTGGAATACCCTGCTCCTACTGTAATATATAATTTAATGGCAGGAGCAAATGTAGCAAATTGCACTCTAATGAGAAACATGATGGATTGGTTCTTTTAAAGGAACATTATCTGGAATGGTGTATTTGTGTGTGTGAATAATGATGTTTTTCATTTGAAATCTGTTTCAAGCAACTGTATATCTTGATAAACACCAGGAGCACTATGTGTTTGACACCAAGTGTATAACTATAGCAGTATTAGTATAGCTCTAGCATCACCACAATATGTGGTAATAATTAATTACTAGCATCCTAAGTGGAACTCTTAGGGAAACTGTTACTATTATCAAGCAAACAACCATTTCATTGTTGACCAGGCTGGCATTGTGCTGTATGTCTAGCGGGGCTCTTTTCAGTGGAGTGTATTCTTCATTTAAGACAACATAAATTGTTGAACCAATAATAAGTTCTTCTCTCAAAACAAAACATGTCCTTTATAATTTGGTAAATGTCATGTCCTGGTTTAGCACCAGTATTTAATATAGCCTGAAAGAATTGTTTTCTGTCATTGTGCCAGAGACTGATAACTGCTCAGACAAGACACTGAGAGAGGGAATATAGGAAATCAAAGTGTCTCAGACACAAACCCGCAGGCAACCAATCTCCAGACTCCAGCATTACTTCCCTAAGAATTACATCTATATGGTGAGAAACACTAGGGCTGGCCCATACACCTTAGAGCTATGAAGAAAGACAGGTTGGGAGCTTTGGTTCTTGGGTTATGGATGCCTCATTGGAGAACAACTTGATGTAAGGAGTAATGTCACTGCTGTAGCTGCTCATTAGTCCCTGTGAAGTTGGTTAACTGAGCATTACCCTGATGCCCCAACCAACTGTTAAGCATTTCCACTGGCAGCTACCACATTTCTGTTTTATAAACCTTCATTAACCTAAATCATTATACCCAGGGGCTTGGATTAATGAGGTTCCACTGCACCTTGGAAGCAAGTCAACAAGGGCCAGACACAAAGTTTCCAGAAAGACTAGGAGATGAACAAAGAAGTATAAACTGTCCAATAAACCAGCATGCTGCGTCCCTGTGAGCACAGTAAAAGCAAGGCAGACAAATATGAATCCTTCAGACCAAAATGAAACAAACCTTGAGAGAAGATAAATTGTTGAATGGTGTAATTTATTGGAAAGTTGGTTTCCAAAAGACCATCAGAATGAACCAGCTAAACCCAAGCAGACCTCAAATGAGGAATGAAAACATTGTAAAAATAATTGCATCCCCTGTGTCAATAGTCAGTGTTGAGGTGAGGCATCGGCTGAGAATTTAATAAGCATGGACCGTATTTTTCTTTTGGCCATATGATAGCCTTGAACTTTGCAATGATGCAAATTCAGGTGAAATAAAACCTAACTATATAAAACTGTGCTTCCACCACCAGACAGGGAGATGGTGTGGTCCAGTGTCTCATTCAGAGCTCAAAGCATAAGCAGTCTCTTTCCCCACTGCTCATGATTACGTTGGGCAGATCACTTTACTTCGGTAGTCCCCTTTTGTGAGTGCAGATTAAGGCTTTGCTCTTTTCTGCCGTGGTTGGCCTGGCACATGGCACTTTTTAGCAGCAATGTGCTGGGGAAGCAGCACTGCTATGAGGCAGCTCCATCCTCAGATGCTGTTTTACTGCAGAGAAGGGGGGATTCCATGCAAATTGGTGGGAGCGGTGCATGGGTGGAAGGGCTGCGGCAGTTTGTGTGCGTAACAAGAGCCGCCAGATAAGCAGCAAAGAAGAAGCTGGTAAAGCTGGGAGGTGACTTTATGCTCAACCCTGAGAACACTGATGGATTACCTGGTTTATTTCCCAATTGTGCCACAAAGGTTATAGAGGAAGCTCTGAGCAGAATGATGGACCGTTTGCAGGGACTCTCCTTCTTCCCATTCCTCTCTGCCATGGCACAACAGCAGCAAGTCTGCAGCAGGGAAAAATGCTAAAAATCCCAACATCCCAGGAAAGCTGATTGCTGCTGGCTCAGGTGCCGGTGATGGCTGGAGTTGGGTACAGCCCAGAGCCACAGAATTGCTCACTGTGCAGTAAAGGGCCAGGGCAGACACTGGTGCTGCAAGTTGGACACTGCAGCAGAGTGCAGAGGATTCAGGTGAGGGGGTAGCAAGATACAGGGTCTCTGACTTTTCAGATGCCCAGCAACTAAAAACTGCTCTTATTTTCACTTGTTGTCTGATGAAGCAGTGCTAGGCCAGGTGTATGCAAGGATTATTCTTTATTTCTCAGCTGGTTGAATACTTAAGATGTGTAAGCTTTTTCTCTAAGGAAATGCCCCAGATAAGTAAAATTTACTTAAAAGTTAGCATTAAAATAAGCATCCACATGTAAATACTTCCAAAATACACTAGATGGAGGCATTTTCTTATTCAAATATAATTTCCAATTATTAAAAAAAATATATTTAAGCATGTGCTTAAGTTCGTATTCAATAGTACAATATTACATATCATAGTTTAGGCATTTGCTTAAATGGTGGGTCAATAACGATGAATTAAAAGTGAATATACAGCAATTCTGTTGCTGTTATTTTCCTGCCACTGGTGGTTAGACTGCTTTGTTCCAGAAGTCATGCATTTGTTTTCTTCCTCTCAGTCAATGTCATAAAGCCATATGTAGTCATTCTATTGTTGTATCATAGTAAAACTATGCCTTATAAAAGCAAAACTCAAAGAAAAACATATATACGTATACTAAGTATTTTTGCCCTGTTGGACAATCTACTTTCTTTGCTTTTAATAATATTTTATTTGAGCCCAGAAAAAAGTTCAGAAATACCACCAGAATTATATTTTCTGGTATAATTTAATATTTGAGAAGGGAAATTAGTTTACAGAAGGCCTTTAGTTAATGTATTATGGGGTTATATTTTTAGCTAGCACTAAAGTAACCTGTTTGAGTAAGTTCTGGGCAGATACTCCGGAGTACATTTTAGAGCAGTTTCCTATGCCACTATTTTACAGGATATTTATACAGTTGAAGGATGAAGATCAGACATTGTGTAATGTCTGAATCGACTCAAGGAATCACTGACTTAAAGGCATTACTTTACTAGCTTACTGATTTAATCGGTAATTACTGACTTTAAAGTTGGTATCAAGTGTATGTAAGTACCATTTACTCTGTGACTCCAGCGGAGCATCATTCTCTTAAAGAACCCTTTTTGTCTTTAAAAATTAGAGTGAGGTTTGTTTCTTTTTTTCCAAATGTGAAGCCTTCATAGACCAGAAATGTGAAAAGCAGAAGAATGAAAATTTGGAGAAGAATATTTGGTTTTAGTTGTGTATTCTTGGTGTATTTTTCCACAGTAGAGGTTATATGCAGTGGATGCATTGTTTTCCTGTTCCCACAGGTACCCCTGAGAGTGACACTGTGTGTAAGAGATGTCCAGAAGGATTTTTCTCAAATGAAACATCATCCAAAGCAGCCTGTCTAAAGCACACAAACTGCACTGCACTGGGTTTAAAAACAGCATTGAAGGGAAACGCAGTGCATGACAGCATCTGTCAGGAAAATATAGATACGACACCTCAGAAATGTGGTATAGGTATGTATCACATTAAGGAAGAGTGCTCTGAAAACATGCCTTTTAGTTAAAATGAATCTATCTGCATTTATGAAACAAATACCTGGCTTGTTTGCCATTTGCCTGCTAGGGGATGGCCATAGCAAAGTTTTAATTGTTGTAGGTCAGACTGAATCAAACTCAAGCACAGAGAGCAGCAGTGCTATAAAGACCACTTAGTTTGGTTTTGAAATGTTTTTCCTTTCCATCCTTGCTGCTTGCTCTTTCTGAGACAGGGAAAGGTAACAGGCCAGAGCAATTCATGCATTCTTTTCCCCTTTCTCATTTCAGATGTAACCCTGTGCGAGGAGGCTTTGTTCAGGTTTGCTGTTCCTACTCAGCTCACACCTAACTGGCTGAACATTCTAGCAGAGAGTTTGCCCGGGACAAAGGTTAGCACAGAAAACATCGAAAGGATTAAACAAAGGCACAGTTCTCAAGAGCAGACCTTCCAGCTTTTGAAATTATGGAAACAGCAAAACAAAGAGCAGGATATGGTCAAGAAGATCATTCAAGGTACCTTATTTTGATAGCACACATATTGAAAGAAATCCTCTAAATGGTGTTTTAAAGATTGCTTGGGATCAAATACCTCCTGGTGATGTGTTGTGTTCTGAAGACCTGCAGGGCTTGGCTGAGCGTTATTGATGCAGTAAGCGCAGTGAAATCAAGGGGAAGCAGCAAGAGAATTCAGCTTCCCCTGATCAGTCAAGAACTGAATTCTCCCTAGGCTTGTAGCCCCCCTGGGAGCATGTGTGGTGCCACAGCCAAGGTCCCCTTTTGAGACTGAATGATATATGAAGAATTTTGATCAAGCAGGGAAATGTTTCCCACTGTTATATCTGAGCAGTGGCTCTTGAGGTTAGAGGGAGCTGGATGCCTGCAATGGAGAGTGCAATTTGTTTTCTGTGGAGACCAGCAGCTCAGACTAGGACATCTATTCACAGAATGAGGAATGCATGGGAGTGAGGCGCACACAGACAGGCTTCCCCTTCTTTTTTCCTGATGGTGCCTATTTGTCATGCCAATTCACCGCTTGCTTTGTGCTGAATCTGCCAAGGCGGGTGTCAGAAGTGAAATAGTGCTGCAATGTAAGCACCAAGGGTTTTATGATAGTCAGGCCAATTCTTTTCATGTAAGACACCGTCAAAAACTGCCACATTCAAATGACCTTTTGTCCACTCAGAGTAGATCTGGTAAACGCTACAGAAATTGTTTGTTTTCTTCCCCTCTCCTGTTTAGTATGTATGCTCATGTGGGACTGTGAAGTGTCTAAAATACTTCAAAACCCAAAGTGACTCTTTTAGCAAAGCTTGCCAAGACTTCTGAAGAAGAAGAGCAACATTTTCATTCACTGGAACCACATTTAGGAGTCCTATCATGTACACAAAGCATTTCACAAGATAGATGGAACTAGCATATAGCAATAAATACTTCTATGAAGTTTGTTTGTAATTTGGGGCTGTTCATATTGCAAAGTTAATTAAATCTCCAAGTGCTTTTCATTATTGGACCCTAAAAAAAAAAGCCTTGCTGACATAATTATTTGAAATAAAGTAAATAAAAAAAAATAATTGGAAAGGAATATTCACCTTGAAAATATGGAACCTTTTTTGCAGGTCATGGCCAAGTTGTAATATGTTGTACTTACAACTCTTTTCTTTTTACTTTCTATAGATATCGATCTTTGTGAAAACACTGTCTTAAAGCATATTGGCCACCCAAATCTCACCTTTGAACATCTCAACACACTGATGGCAAGTTTACCAGGCAAGAAAGTGGGAAAGGAAGATATCGAGCGCACAATGAAACTATGTCAACCTGCAGATCAAGTTCTGAAGCTTCTCAATCTGTGGAGGATAAAGAATGGTGACCAAGACACCATTAAGGGTTTAATGTATGGACTGAAGCACTTGAAAACATACCATTTTCCAAAACGAACCATCCAAAGTCTGAAGAAGGTGATTAAGTTTCTGCACAGATTTACAATGTATAGATTATACCAGAAACTCTTTTTGGAAATGATAGGGAGCCAAGTTAAATCAGTGAAAGTAAGATGTGTTTAATTCAAGATATTTTTCCTCCTCCACTGACTATTTTTCCCTAATTACTGCCTGCAGTAATTAAACTGGAACGTTGTTTCCCTACGTTATGTCTTACTATTTATAGAAATGCCTAACTGGAATAGCTCTAAATCTTCTGCAGTGTTTTTGGAGGTGTTTCTTTAAGCAAAATCACTTCTGTAAAAGCTGTTAACCTGTCAGTAACACTAAGAGTCTGATTCTGCATTTTTGCACATTCAGAGTTGAAAAGCCCCACTACAGTCACTAGATGAGAAAAGAATGCCAGACCAGGCTCTACTCCAGTATTTGCTGTTTATATTCTTTGAGGAATAAACATTTTTGTTGTACATATTTATTAAGTTAAATGGAAATTGTATAAGACTGAATTTTAGGAAGAGAAATGCAAAGCACATTGTATATTTTCTAGCTAAACAAAAATGATCTCATATATTTTTCTGGCAAAATTTTGTAGCGTGCTCTAAGAGTTATTAATTTCTTTACATTTTGTATTTAAAAGAAGTATTATTGCTTAGTTTTATTTGTATAAGTTGTGGTATCTTTTGGTAGGGATGTTTTAATTTATCCAGTGATTTTAACTAAATTACAGTGAAAAAATAGCATAAGTGACCTGAATATTTAAATATTCTGTGAGGAAGTGAATGTACCATATTTAAAAGCTGGATTTTTATATAGAATTTCATAATCTTATTTTATAAAACAATTAAATTTTTCAGTTTACTTTTCGACTGGTGTTTTACTCTCAGCTCTGAAGTAGGAACTGACAACAAAGACAGACCATGTGGGTTTCGTACCTTATCTTGGGCTTGGCTCTCTGTTACTCCCTGTCTGGTCTCATAGTTAATATGTGAGCCAAGTAAATATTGACCAGCACTGGCTTTTCATGGTCACTGTACAGGTGTAAAAGAAGGTGAAAAGCACTAAAGGTTCTAGCTTAGAGGGTGCAGGCAGTTGTGATACAACCGACTACAAATCCATAGACACATTTGGCCCAGCATCACTGTTGGCCTGGTGTCATTCTTGGATAGCTCACAACCTTTGCCCTAACCACAGCTTGTAATTTCATGGAGGAAAGATGATGCAGAGCCCTTATGGACTTGGAAAACCTCATATATTGCTACTATGAATAAAGGAAGGGAGCACAGAGGGGTCACATAAGGAAAAAAAAGTCATTTACTATTGCCTTCAGCTACAGAAAGAGGCACCTGCAAAGAGATGGGCCTCCCAAAAAGGAACAGGAACTGTATGAGTGTCTTTATCAAAAGCTCACATAACTTCAAGGACCAGTAATCACCCACAGCAGAAGCCAAAGGCTTTGGTAGCTGCACAGAGACTTTACTGTTCCCTTTTAAACCACACAAACAAACTTGAGTATTCAACACATTCTTTTCCCTTGTGTATAGGAAAGAAAAACCATCAGCATTTAACCTTGTATGACAAATATCCCTTTTATTACAGATGAGAGAATCTTAAGCAAAGAATAAGAAAGTGATTCCTAGTAGATATGATGGGTGCTCATCAGAAGTGCTCTCCTTACAGAGAGGACAAATGGGACATACTGCTTTAAAATACTTGGGTATCATTTTTCACTGAATTCTAGCATCACTTTTTGTACCAAAAGGAATAAACTCCCTTTTATACTTCACATGTTATTAGCATCTCATTTATCAGTGTAGCTGAGAAATGGTGCTGAACACACACAAAAAAATCTAGTTTTGTTGATTCATTTGAAATAATTTGCATACTTTTATAACAGAAATGGGTTTAACATATAATTAAAAGATTATAACAACAGAATCTCAAATTTGCAAAATAGAGACCAGATGTTTCCATGACTCTGCCAGGTGTGGAGGTTTGGGGCGTTGTAGGTATTAAAACAAGAATAATCATCTTACTGCCAGCAAAATGAAGAGGATCCCACACACCTCTTATAAACAGTTCCATCCTAATCCTTTCTACATTAGCTCTGTTTAATACAACACTTTAGCAATAGATGATAGTGTAGTTAACAGTATTAATATAGTTAAAAATGTATCAGAAAAGCACAGTTCCTTCCTAGTATATGGTACTGGTTTTAATTTATACATCTATGCTTCCATATTACAACTAATTTTATGTAACTCTCATTATAAATAACATTAAATGTTTGTGATGTTTCAGGAATGACAATACTGAGGAAGGTGCTCAGAGCCACATAGTATAGCTTATGCTATAGCCACCATAACAACATGCTCTACTTCACTATGGTAGAGCATAGCCTTGACTGGATTTCCTGGGAAACTTTTGTATTAAACTATTACCTGTGCCTTTTAAAACTGGATTTTTTTCCCCTAAAGTTACACCTGTTTAATGAATTATAGTTGTTAAAGCTGACTCAGCTGACGAGGTGCCCATGCTCAGGTAGACACTTCTCAGACAATTTATGGCTCATTTATCAATCTGGCTTCACTCAGCTGGAAGGAATCCAACACTTCACATCCTGAGCAGGCAACAAGTAAACTGTATTCTCTTCCCCAAAGAGCCTCCAGCCCAAAATAGCCAAGACAAACAAAAGCGAGACCCAGGATAATGAGGGAGAGGGTGAGGCAAACACAAAGTGGGAGGGTTGCTTGGAAAAAATGTGGGTTTGGGGGTGGTAGCTTGTTTTTCAGGGAAAGCTGAAGGAGGAAAGAGGAGATACGTGGCAGGCAGCACATGGGAGAGGGGTCCCCGTGTCCATGACAGAGGAAATGCTGCTGTGGGGAGGCAGAAATAGGAGGAAGAAGGGAGGTGCGAGGGCTGAGGACAACCAGCCAGAGCTGGGCCCTGTGAGTGATGCAGAGGGATGCTGTGCTCCAGGTACCCTGCCCTGCACTGGGAAAAGGAAAAGCAGTTTCAGGAACACTTGAGCAAGATGGTGAGAAGGCATTTAAGGCAAGTTCTTCAGTTGTCATCTGTCCAGCTGTGCTCTCGGGGTGGAAACATCCCTCAGCTAACAAAAAATACATGGGTTTAAAGCAGAGCCTTAGGATTTCAAAATCTGCAACAACCCTGTGCTTTAGATCTTTCTTATATGCACATGCCCTCCAGCGAAGCAGTCTCCTGGGTTCCAGAAAGCACATCGTGTTTTGGAGTAAAAAGGAAACTAAAGAAGAAACTAGATATTATGGTCTTTAATAATCCTTGTTTTCAAGTTGAGCACATCACTAAGCACAATAGATTCCTGGTCTCTGATGGTGACTTATGGATGCTTTCATAGTAAAATTACTCATCAATAGTATGGTCTGCTATAGACTGAACATTTTAAAAACAAAGCCAGGTATTAGATTTTAAAAGTTTAGTGAGCTGGATAACAAAGGTTCAAAGAATTGGAATCTATACGTGTCTGCAGCTGAACACCACATGAATGCACACACACCATGCACACTCAGCTTGGACTGAGGCCTTCAATAACCTGTGGTGATGAATTCAATTCTACCAGATCCTTCATTGCCCCCAGACACCCATCCCGCTCATCCTGGTTTGGGTCACCTCCAAAGCAGAGCTGTCTGGTTTACTTTTGAATCATCTGCAAAGTGCCTGAATTTTCAGCCCTAAAGTAATTTAAAACTGTGGCTCAGAAATAAGCAAGTATCTAGCAAAAAAGAACCAGCAATTTCTGCGGATTGTCAGAAACGATTCCATTTTGGACAATTGTCAAATATAGGAAATATCCCCCCTCCAAAATATTTCTTTGTTGAAATAATATAGAGAAGAAAAAAAATGGACAAAAGAATAAAAAGAAAAGAATTAAAAAAGGAAAGTTTTGCAATTTTCTTCCGTTCACCTTAATGAGATGGTAGAACCAATATTGGTAATAGGATCAGTAGTGAGGAGGAGTAAAAATATCTACAAAGCTAAGCCTGTAGTCACTGTGCAAGTGAAGGACAAAGCTATGGGAAATGGCTGTAAGAATGGAGTCCGAATCGCAATGAATTGAGTAATTCTATTTTTATGTTAGAATTTTGAACTGGACAAAGCGTGAGACAGAGCACAGGAGGTGAACGCAGCGTGGACTTAGTTTATTCCACTGATCATCATCCTCATCCCTTGTATTTATGGCAAGTTTGCGTAGGATTCCTCTGTTTGTCTTTTCGCATTTAAAAAAAGTCCTTTCATAGTAGCAGGTTATTTTTTTTAAATCACCCTGACCTTTAGTACCTCGGAGGGTGTTTAAAAGGAACCACATGATGAGAGATTGTGGCTTTGGCAATATTTCTTATATGAAGAGGACAGGGTGTGGTTCAATAATGGTGAAGACAGAGCTTTCTGGAGAGTATTTTTCTCCTTTTTCTTCCTTTATCTAAGAAGGAAAGCATTCATCCACTTCTAAAGAAATAAATAATCTCTCTTTCAACTGGGGCATACACCCTTCTGGATGTACAGCACCGCGTCAGCACACGAAATGAGATTTCTGCCTAGTGATAGTGTTGATGGTTTGGTATTGCGTCCTGCTTCGCTTCACCTACGGCACTTAGGATGAGTGAAATGATACATCCTAAAGGATGATTAGTCCCACCTAATGCAATGAAAACACTTCCAGTAAGACACAGATCAGGTCTTTTGTGCTCTTTGAAGCAGAGACATCAGAGATCCAGGTACCTAACTACAAGAAGGCTTGTAGGACCCGCAATGTTCTGGCCGCAGTTAGGGAAGACTAACATAGACCCATGTTTTCGGGAAGGGTGTCCGCACTCAGGAGATGTGTCAATGCTTGGAGAAGGGCGTGTGCTTTGGATTGCATCAAAATAAGCGGAGAGTGGCTGGCAGGCCAGTGAAGCCAGCGGGAAGCCGGGCTATTCCCGTCTCCTGGAGGTAGAAAGCTTGGTTTTATGCCGCGTGGGTTGAGAACCAGCACAGGCATACAAGGAATGGGTAGTTACTGCTGTTGAGACGTGTTTTGGGAAGTCTAAGAAGACTGACATACTGAAACCTCAAGAAACCAGAGGATCAACGCAGGAAAATTACACTTGGTGCCTCAAAATCAGACTTTCTCTCTTGAAACAGTCACAAAACCCAAGTACTCACAAAAGAAGAGGCTTCTTCAGCAGCTAATGACAAAGACCCTTCAGCAGCTAATGCTAAAGACCCTACTTGGGTGATTTTGAGTCGGCAGAGGATGCTCACAGGCAAGTGATGGCAGCACCAAAACAACTCCTTGCCCAGCTGCGGAAGTAGTGATGCATTGATGCTTCTAGGCTCTCTCTGTACACTGCAAAGACTTGGACACTTTAAACTCAGCACAAGGGTACTCAGCCCCGCCAAGGAAACCGCTGCAAAGGTCTGTGTGTGCTGAAACTGGGTCCCTCCCTCCCCACCACATTGTCGACTGTGAAACATGGTCTCTTAGGCTGGCTGTCCTTGTGTGACCCACCCAAGCCATCCCTTTGGGTGCAGACAATTGCTTCACTTTCCTGGCACACCTGGAGCCACCGGTGCCCACCTCTCCTTGCCCAACAGCACAGACAGGGAGGAGGCAGTGGGGCAGACTCCCTCCTCCCCAGCCTCAGGGGATCCCACTGCACCTACTGCTGGGAAGTGGCCCTGACTCAGCCTGGAGACAGCGCAGGACACACCAGCCTTCAGCCTGGAATGAGGCCATGCCAGTGGCCGAGTATGTATTAAACACTCCTAGAAAATGGGCTGGCAGGGACTGCATTTGCATCAAACAGGCACAGAAGGAAATGCATGCGGAGGCTGAGTTTGTATTGAACAGGAATAGAAAAAGATACCTGCACATACAGAAAGTGATGGCTAGCACCCACAGTGCTCTCCCTCTTCTTCCCCAGCCTCTGAGGACAGCCACCACATCTGCAGGCTATGATCTGTGCTTCCCTACAGAACCCATCATTTACCACCTGTACTCTGCCTCCAAACAGAGGGCTGGAGGGCTGTGGCCATGACGCCATGGTGAGGGATGTAGCTTTCTATCCCTGTAGCCCAAGGGTGGACTCAAACCATGGGGCTGGTGGGTGCAGAATGAGCCTGTGCAGGGTTGGTGCATGGGGTGACATGTGCTCACCCAAACCATTTGCATCTCCGGAACAGCACTGCTCACCCCTGGGTGCCTCCAGAGGCCATGGGTCTGGTGTCCCCATGGCTTGTGTCTGCACAAATCTGGAGTGACTCCAGAGAGGTCAATGGGAAAAGCAAAGCATGTGAAGTAGAAATCTTATCCCAGATTGCCCGGGCAGCTCCTCAGAGGCAGGGAAGTTATCCTTCACTCAAGGAAGGGTGGATTCATTTTCAGCTGATAATTATCTCAGCTAATTTGTAACCTTAATACAACGATAAATCTGAAACTACCCCACATAGTCAATTCTTATTAATAATCCCCTGGCATACAGCATATCCTTTTCAAGGGAGCCTGTGAAGTGTTACTCAACACACAAAGGAGTTCTTATATACTAACTTAGAGGTCTTAGCAGAGGGGCAAATGTTGCATTTCACCCAGCTGCACAAATCTGAAGGATTTTGAGGCCTACAAGTTTTTTTTGTCAAAGACAAGGAAATAAACCCTTCTATTTTAAGCATAAGAACCTCAGAATAACTCCAGAAAGTTCTCAGACAAAGTAAATCTTTCCCTTCAATCATCAAACTCCTATCAGCACAACCTGCAGGGAGTTGACAGACTAAGCATGCAGCACTGGGAGAGCCTGCAATGAGGCCTGAGGTTTAATTGTAGTTCTGCCTGAGGAAGCATCAAACCCCCTTTGCAGGGCACTACGAATTCAAACTCCAAGTCAGCTACTATTAGTTTAGGGTTCTCTTCAGTTAAACTAATTGCAGAGTGTTTCTATGCATACAAAGAGAGGCATTTAGAAAATAACAACATTTGGTGAGACACACACGGGTCTGAATGTTCACGTCCCATCGTCCTTAAACCTGTTCTGATGACACAGCAGCTCTGTAACTGCTGTTTCTGTGTTCTTGCTGTTCACAGCTTACTGATTTGCTCTGGCAGGGCAAATGGCTCTGCTGTTACACTGCATTTTACCCCACTCCCATCCAGCCATGCTGGAAACCTGCAAGCCACAAACAGACTGCAAGGAGCAGCATTATCCTCAGAGCCACCTCACCTTAAATAACTTGCCCTATGAAAAGTATTTTGTCACTGCAGAGGCTCCATCAGCAGTGAATAGGATGAAAAAGCACCATGCTATTGCTCTGAGCTACTCTGTATTTACAAACTGCTTGGGAAGTGCAGAAATTGCACCTATTCCCACACAAATCTCCACGTTCCCTCTGACCCCATGGTAAGAGGGTGGTTACTAACATCCCGCAGTGTAATCCCAAAGGGTATAGGACAAACTGAAACACCCACAGAATACAGAATAAAAGGACTCTGACAACCAAAAAGCCTGGGTTATATGAAGGGTAATGACTAGGAAACCCTTAAGCCAGGAAAATACAGTCCTGTGACGAATCACCATTGTTCCCACGGTGCAGGTATTATAAGACACATGCTTCAGTTTTGCTGGAGCAACAATAAACCTGACACACACACACACAAAGCATCAGTCCATGGTTAGCCTTCCTTGAGGCTAAAATACCTACAAGCCCATTCAGCACAAACTTCCTGGGTTTGCACTCATTGCCCATTCTCATGGGCAATTTAACTGTAGAAATAAATGTATACTTCCAGAGTTGGCTAATTAAACAGTAAATTAAAATAATTACAATAATAAGAATAAAGATTTCTACAATTCTTTAATAGCCACCTATGTGCCTCTTCTGTAGAACACCGGATTTCAAATTCAGCCCTGAAGATACTATTCCCTGTTGCACCTGGGTAGTAAGTTAATGTTCAGTTCACAAATGCCTGGAAGGAACTTCTTGCCAGCACATGGGAGGAAGCTTAGAGTAATTTCCCTACCTCCTGAGCAGCTCACTACCTTCTTGGTAAAGGTATCCTTTGGGGAGATAATAGGACCTTGGCCATCATTTGCATAATGTTCAGTGGTGGGATTTTTATGCTCCAAATGTAAGGTGTTTTCCAAAAAAAAAATCCCATTGAGGCATAACAAGCTGACCGTGATTCCCTGAAAAATCCCAGGTGCTGAATCTGGTGAGAAAGGATGCTGACTCACTGATACTGATAGCTGAGCTCTAATGCAAAGAAGTAGGACAGTTGCATTATTCAAGCCGGAAGAAGAAAGCTATAAACATGGGAGGGAGGAAAAGATTATCTTGTTTCCTTATGATTGAAGGGGTACTGTATAAAGAGTGAGTTTAGATTCATTTGTCATACATCAGTTTAGCTGATCTGCATGGGTTTGTTTTATTCAGGTTCTCTGTGCCTAAGGAATACAAATTCAATTTCAAATTGTGAGGCATCCTAGGTCTATTCTTATCCCAAGCCATGAAGAAAGTCTTCCTCTTCTTTCTCTCCACCAGACTTTGCAAACCATATAATCCTCCTTTTTCTGGGTAAAACCTGAAATGGATGAGAAACCACTTATTTAAAATGGGCATTTTAGAAGTGCCCTTTTTGGAAGGGCATCTGATTTATGGTGTGGTGTCACTCATGACTTCAGTCGGACAGCTTACGCCCAGAAGTATCAGGCAATCTTCACTCCCATGTCAGGCATGAAGAGATATGTCTTACTTTTCACACTTCTTTTTAATTATGATTTAAGGTTTGTGCCTTGTGTTTTTTTGTACGTCCAAGGCTTACTTGTTGCAGTTGGACTTGCAAAGGCTTTGAAGAAAAGAGCTACTGAAAAAATAAATGGCCACCGACAAGTAAAACAGAGTCAGTCTGCACCACTGCCAGCAGAGATGGTCACTGCCAGCATAGTCAGTCACTGCTGCGAAAGGAAATGCTTTCAGTATGACAGCTACAGTCTTCAGACGAAGAATTATAAGGAAGAACACTAATTTGGGGTTTATTCAGAGTAAGGAAATATTGCTTCTGGAAAGATGGGTTGACGAGAAATGGATAGAACTTAGTTTTAGTTCAGCCATACCATGTGGGATTACCCAAGCAATAGCCACAGCAGCTGGGAGTCACCCCAGCCACCCAACATCCTGTCTCGAAGCCATTTATTGCCCTGAAGGCAACACTGAGCACCAACCAGAGAAATTCTTGTGGAAGCTCAGATTTCAGATCCTTGGGCTTTTCTCTTCTCCCTCCAAAGCAAGTTTTTGCTGGTTGTGCTGGAGGGGAATTTTGAGCCCACAGAAACAGGCACCTGATTGCCCAGAGGCCTTCTGGGTTATACTAATGTCTGGTTTCATTCTGGGCTCCGTAGATTTTCTGTGAGCTCTGTTTTGGTTCCTCTTTTCTTGTGAATCTCTCTGAGAAGAAAGAAACTGAATCTTTCAGTGGATGCCAGATTCTGGCCTTGCTTGGAGTGGTGTTGCACAACTGTACATCCTGATCTGGAGTTGTATTTATGAAAGCTTAACAGAATGACTGCGCTCTGCAGCCTACCCCAGGTCAACCTCTGTCTTGATGCTGCTACTGCTCCACCAGAGAAAAGGGGCCACAAACAATATGAAATATTAGCAAATGAGCTATCTAGCTCCTGGAGATGAGAAAACATGGGCTACCACTAGGAGCAGCAATCTGGGAACTCCTATTATTATTATTACTGGAAACAGCAGGAAGCTCAAGGGAAATGGTTAAGAGCAGGGAAAAAAATAATCCCAAATTATCTAAATCCAAGGGTCACTTCACAAGTCCTACCAAGAGTCAACAGTTTGGTTTCCTTTCAAATGCTTTATTAAAATAGTATCAGCATGCTACAAGTGGAGAAGCAAAGCATTTCCTATTGTCTCTGTCAGTTCCTGTTAACACTTCACAATTTGCTGCTCAGTCCAATGCCTTTGTGCTCAGGAAGATTTGGCACCGAGGTTTGTTTGAATATGGCAAGAGAGTGAGCTTTGGCTTGGTTATTTGCCAACTGCATCTGTCTGGCATGATGCTCTGCTCCAATCCCACAGCCACAAAGCCACTTCCCATACAGAGCCCACTGCAGCCATGGACAGGCAGAGCCTAAAGGGGTTCACGCATTGCACCCGATGTGAGTTTTCCCCTTGCTCTGTCAGGAAGGGCTGAGGGAACCCCAGCTGTGAAAGTCAAAGGGTTTAGATCATTCACATGGGAAAATCTGAACGCACTCTCAAATTCAAAGCAAGGGGTTAAAAGAAGCTTATCCTACTGAAGAAACTCATTTATTTGAAGACATGCAGGCAATTCTGCCTCCCCTCACCCCCAAACCAAACAAAAGCAAATGTAATATGTTCAACTTAAAGCATTTTAAATTAAAACAAAGGAGAAAAAAAAAACCAAACCCTTTCCATAATCCTGCTTTTATTTTCTAAGCATCAAAGAGCTGAGCTGAGCTGAGCTAACACAGATGCCAACCCCACTTGACTGCAGCAAGTGGAATGGTTCCAGCTCACATAAAAGCTGTATATGCCTGTGAAGTCACAAGAGGGGGGTGAGGAGGAAGGGGAGAAGTATTTAAACCTTAAGAAATAATCATATTTATGGTTAAACAATGGATAGTTAGATCTGATTGCTTTGAAGACTGGAGGACAGAAATTAAAATGTTATCCTAAACTGTGTAAATATATTACGGATATCTTTTCTGAGATTAATCAGATGCAGAAAGCATTTCCTTCAGCAGGGACTGCCACAAGTGGTCTGTGGGGCAGGGATAGAACTACTTGGTTCCGCTGTGTAAAAAGGGCAAAAGTACTACAGTAAAACTGCCTCCTATGAAGAAGGACTAGAGAAAGTGAGGAATGAAAACTTCTCCAGGTTGCTGACTAGAGCAGCTCTCTTCTGCCGATGCCTCCAGCTCCTGACTGAGGGTGGTGGGGAACAAAACAAATCTTGGGTTTTCCCGTGACTTAGATCCCTCTTTCAAAGAGGCCCCAGCTTGTTACATTATGGTCCCATATCCTACTTTCTGCCCTGGTGCACCCCTGTCTTTCCCTGTTTTTTGTGGGATAGCTGTATACAGCCCCTTAATGAAGTCAGATTAGGACATCAAACCCACCAATCATCATATCCAAAACAAATAGGGCCTAAAGATGCAAAGAAAGAAGGATTTTTCCTGCACTCCTGCATCTCTTCAGAAGAGAAGCCAAACTTTTAAGAGAGTTGGCAGGAGGCATTAAAAGGAGCTTTTCTTACCAAGTGAGAGCAACAGCGGGGTGTTGAAGCGATTATGTTCCAAACAGCTCAAAGACAGACATGCTTATTCAGCTTTTTTTCACCTGGGTTATCCATTACTTTATTTAAGACAAAAATGATTTGTGTTTAACAAACAGTGAAAGCGGGTTTTATTTGACATTGCATAAGACTGTCTATTACTCAGAAGTGTAGCTCTTTTTTTATGGTACAACTGCATAACTGTGACTTCTGCAGAAATTCTGGAAAGAGCATGTCAGGAGGAAATCACTTATTTAGCCCTTTCTGGAAGGAAGGCTCTTCATTTCTTAGTAATTGCTGATGCCCTTGCTTTAGCAGTCCATGTGCATTCATATGGCCCTGAATCAAAAAGGGCCTTCACACTTGGGGAATATAACTTCTCCTTCTCCCTGTGGCACAGAATAGATGTGAGGAATGACACAATGAGGAAAGGCTTCAGAAGAGCCAACACACTGAAGAGAGTTGAGTCCAGACCTATATCCTAGCTCTGAGCCACCTTTTGATGCCGGCACAACTGTGATTAGGGTTCAGACTTTCAGCTGTACCCTAGTGCCTATGACCAAATACAGCAAACCTTTTATCTCCCATCCATGCTCTGTAACATAGGGAAACAACAAAATCCATATTTCTAGTGTGAATTCTGATTGGGTTAATGGACAAGGAGAAGCAGCGGGAGACGTGTCTTCTGCAAGTAGTTCATCCATTGCCCATGTTGAGCAGCAGCTCCATGGCTAAATAACCTCCTGTAATAAAATGCCTGAGAAGCAAGAGGTCTGAGGGAAGTGGGGGAGAGTAGGACCACAAAAACAGGGATTCAGAAAGAGGAATGGTGAAGGAGTGAGTATGATAAAATAGAAAACAGTATCATTATGGAAGTGGCTTAGGTGTAGCTCTCACAAGGCACATCTCAGGCAGATTAGATACCCTTCATTGTGATGTCTTTTGTGTTGGTCATGAAAAAGCTATTCCTAAGGGCACTGTTGATGACCTCCATGCTTAGAGTCGAAGACCAAGACTGCACCATGAGAAGGAAAACCTGGAAGAAAGCAGAAGTGACGCATACTGACAAACTGAACCAGAATCCAAGCAGAAGGAAGAAAGCAGAAAACTTCACATTCTTTCACCAAAAATACACAAGATGAATATGTAGATTTTATACGTAACCCATTTATGGTATGACTCCTGTTTTCTGACGGTTTAGCATCCACTTAGGAGATCAGAAAAGCTGTTTATTGCCCTTTAGTGTGTCAAAAATCAGCAATCACCTTCCATTAACATCTGAGATTATTCAAAGCCTTCACAACAGCAAAATAGCAGACAGACTGTCCCAACAGGCACAAACTTAAACCCAGGAAGTTCCCTCAAACATCAGGAAAGTCACCTCTCTTTACTATGAAAGTGACTGTGTCCCAGGACAGGTTATGCAGGAAGGTTATGGAGTCTGTTCTTAGAAATATATGAAACATGTCTGGACGTGGTTTATACTCTAAGTGACCTTGCTTGAGTAGAGGAGGTTGGACCATTTGATGTCCAGAGGTCCCTTCCAACCTCAACCGTCCTGTGAATCTGTGACTGTGAATGCTACAAGGTATGTTCACGCTATGAAAACTGTCGGACCTCGGACAGAGGAGCAGAGACAGTAAATGGTGTAGCACGATGTCACCAAGGCCCACATCACTTGGGACCATCCCCAGAGAGGGGCACATGGTTGAAGGCCCTTGTCCTGCTGTGGAAGCAATAGTTTAACAAGGCGTTAAAGGTGCCTGAACCTGCTTTTCCTCTGCCTTTCTGGGACTGGTTTTCCCCTCCTCAGAAAAGCCACTTGCATTCACTTTTATAGTCTGTACTTGAAAAAATCATCTGTTTATTACAGCAAAGCGGACTTGAAAATAGGCAGCGTGCATGTATGTTTAGGCCAGAGGTGCACCTGCCTCGGCTGATAATTATTCTGTATTTTTAGCATCAGGGTGGGCAAATCTTCTATTTTTTCCATTGGATGGAAAAAATACATTTATTTCCTTCCTGTTACACACCCAGAACCCACAAGGACTGTTATTCTGACAGCACTGTCCACTTTGTTCACGCATGCACCAAAGTTGCATTAAAGCAGCCAGACAAATACAGCCTGCCTTTATTTTAAACTTCACACTTTTACACTAATGTGAAATTTTAGCTCAGTTGAAGAAATTGCTAAAGTTTGTAGTCCATAATTCCTCAGTTCAAATGCTGCAATTCTGATGTAGATCTAGTGCGTTCAGCTCAACATTCAGAAATACACTTAGATACATTCAGAATTGTGCCATTGTTTGTCTTGATTTTGCAATGAAATAATCCTCAAATTTTCAGTTTTGGTAAGTTTAATTTACAAGGAAATCCTCAATTACTTACATAAAACAAGCTTAAGTAAATATCTTTAAACTACTTTCATGTTTTCTTTATTTTATTAAGATAAAGTAGTGATAAAAATGAATTACGAATTAAATAATTCCTCACAAAAGCCTTTTTTCCAGACAGTAGAAGCTTCTAGAGATTTAAGATGAAGGGATTCTACCTCATTAAGCGGCTAAGTCTTGCCAATCTGTTTACACAGAGAACAAATGAAATACAAGAATTAAAATGGTTTAAGAATTCAAGTGATACAGCTCAGTAAGATGCAACAGAAAGCAATGCCATGGAGCTTTCCTTGAAATTTCTATTTATTGAGATGTGACAAATCCTGTTGCCTGGAAAAGTGACCCCAAAACTCAAGGTCTCCAATCCGGCTATAGGGATTTCTCCCGCTTAGCCAGCTGTGTCAAGTGTGACCTTGACCAGACTGAAGCCCTTCTCAATGGCACTGAATGACCATGAGGCTTGTGCCAGCTGTCTTCTGCCAGCTCTTTGGTTGGCATCCGCAGACCAGGTGGATGTGGGAGTCTGGAGCTCTGGACTGTCCTGCCCACAGGTTTAGATATTGGAAGAGAATTAGATCACTTTCCCCTTCCCCTCTATGTTAGTCTTTCCTCCATTTCTCACCACCTCTCTTTATGAGTTGCATTTAATAACACCCCTGGATGATTTTTAAAAACATGCTGGTTTAATGTTTCTTTAACAAAACACAAATTCCCATCAGACAGAATTTTATGGCCTTACTGCTTATACAAATGTTGAATTCCCCTCATTATTTCTATTGACCTTGGCTTTACTTAAATCCTGTGGTTGTGCATTAGTGCTTCTGCATAATATAAAATCATTTCCCTTTGGAAAGATTTATACTACACTGCTTTAAAAATGATTGAATATCTCCTTGTTCTTGAAAGAAAGCAAATAAGGTGTCCTTTACCTGACTGTCTGTCCTTATTTGTTTCCAAATTAAACAGTCCTGATTATTTGCTTTTATGCTGTAGCGCTTTGCATAGCCCATGAAGATCATTTGAAGATTAAAGTGGTGGAGTCACACAAAAGACAATGGAAATGGACTGGAGAGAGTTGAGTATGGAGGAGAAAGGTTACAACTGTCCATTGAAACTCTTTTTCCCTGTATGTTCTTTAAACATAAAATTCGTTTCCAAGTGTCAGTGTATGCATGTCCCCTTACCTGAGCAGCCAGTAGCCCCTAGTGAGGGGCGTAGAGAAGCAGGGCAAAGAAAATTGGACCAGGAATTGGAAAACTGGGGAGGGGAGAAAGATCCGCTGTCTGCTTGGAGCAGAAGAATTTAAGGATCTGGTTACCCTGACAAATGAAAGTGGGAACAGATCAACACTGTATGTGATTTTGTTCATCAGAAGTGAGCATGAAATTTAGACAAAAATGTGACTTGTCACCTTGTCTTCCTGGTTGACAACAGTGCTCTTGGCTTTGCATGTTATGAATGCTGTGTCTGCATTTCACTTTCATTTTGGTTTTTTGGGGTTGGGGCTATTTTTCTTCTCAATTTCTTGAGTTGCTCAGCATTACTGCGCTGTCTACTGAAGCAAACTGCACTTATACATCATCTCAGCAAGTACAGAACCAGCATGGAATTTTCCATTTTGTTAGAAAGTGTGTATTTGTCAAAACAGCCCATTTCAGAGCAGCACACATGCCAGCTTCCTCAGGAAGAGTTTGCAGTGCCTACTTGGAATTTCCACTGAAAACAGCTCACTCGGTCTTCACGACACCCTGTTTGTCAAGGCACATACCTGGGGTATGAGAGATCCAGAGTCGAGTTCCTGGCTCCAAGAAAGATACCATTGGTGCTATAAAGCAAAATAGCTCTGAGAGACTGAGAGTCTCTTAACTGAAGAAAGACAAGAATGTGGCATGAAGGCACTCACAATGCTGAAGAACAAGCTTCAAGGCCATAGTCTGAATACAAATTACAGACGTCACTGAAATCTGCCACATCTAAGTGCATTCCTTAGGCTCCAAGCTGTTGAATTGTGGTAGTCCACTTCAGTTAAAAACATTTTAAAAACATCAACACCTCCTATAATTCTGGATTAACTGACCATCGTGGTCATGACGAGCATGCAAAATAATGTCTCAGTGGTGCAAAACTATGGCATTAACACATCTCTACACTACCAGTATAACCTTCCCCAATATTCCTTGGTGGAGGCCACCGTGCACTTCGGGATTTAATATCTTTTCTATATAAGAATAGAACTCAAGTGAGCAACAAAACAGACCAGTTGAGATTACTCCTGTCTGAGAAGGCAACATTTCAGAAACAGCATATACTGAGAGCCAAGAGCTAGATGCGTTTGTGATGACAAAACATGTATGTCAGCCTTGATGTTATTAACATTGTCTTCATAGGTGGGAAGTCCTTAAACCATGTGTTTCACAAAAAAAAAATTATTTAAATTTAATGGAATTTAATGGCATAGCTGCCAATTAGTAGTGATGTTCATTTAGTTTCTATTGAGATGTCCTCAAGAAATGTAGTGTGGCTCAATTCATTGTGCTTCTCTCAGTCTGACTTGGTTGTGTCTGCATGTTTCCCATCTCTTCTGAAAGAAATTCAGTCAGCTCTTCCAACAACCAGCCCATCCAGGGGCCATGATGCTTTCACTGTACAATAAGCTTTTCAAGCTTCTACTATTGTACAGCTCCCATAAAGTACTGATGTCTGTTTTCAAAGCACCATCTGCCTGCACAGAGACTTGCTGCAGTATTTTCTATGTTCCAGGTGGCAGTGTAGCATGTTTCCCAGCTCCATGCTTCCTCTCTTTACCAGAGACACTGAAGGGACTGAACATATCTCATTACCTTTATGTTTCAAGTTCGTTGGCAATAACCATGGGCAGGTGCAAATATCAAGGGGTTCCTGTGAAAGTAACAAACACCCACAGCCTCCACCCGGGCACCTGGGAAAATTAGATACTTTCCCCAGACACCATGACAGTCTATACTTCCTCTCTCACAAGCTCTACACCTGCCTGTAATCAAAAGGAATGCTTTTGAGGATGAAAAGGAACCAGAATTAGTTTGGCAGAATAGAGTGGTGATAAACACATTTTCTACCAATGTTTTTTTACATTCCCATCCTCCAGCATCTTTAACAGTTGCTTTCCCCCTGCTCCCACCAGATTGTGTTAATCCTTGTTAGACAAATGTCCTCTCAGATATTGTTTCTTGAGTTTCCACATACCATTCAAGGTCTCATCAGATCCAAAAGTTTTTATCTTCCATGGAAGTGGTGTCTAATCTATGACTGGTCCTTCAGACCCTCCCTTGTCAAGCAGTCACTGCCTAACTGTGTCTGGGGTACCTGGGCTGATCCTGAAGAATCTCATAATCCAGGTGGTAATTCAGCCTAAGAAAGCAGACGGAAGGTAACCTCAGCTGCTGCCTCTAACTGCAAAGTCTGGACCTGAGCAAGCCAGATTAAAGCTGTAGAGACGTGAACTAAAGGAAGTTCATAATTTCTACCGTTTCCCACCATGATGTCAAACTTGAATCATGTGGTTCCTAACTCAGCTGGGCAGTATGGCACGTATCTATATCCCCACCAGCACTCATGCAAGTGTCACTGCCTTGTAGAGGCACCATGTACAGGGAGCAAGGACCATTGTGTAGAGTTCCTGCATCAAAACTGCAGCTATTCTAGTCTAACAAAGCTAAACAGTTAAAATAGTTGTGTGAACAGAAGGGGATGTCACCTGTTAAATGGAGGAGGATTCATTGTCAAAGGCACCACGAGAAAACAGAAGAGCTCTGTGAGTTCAAAAAGGGTCACTAAAGATGCTTATTTTTTTGCCAGATAACATACATTTCCAGGCAGCAGTAAAGCAGATGTGGCTCCACATCAGATGCAAGAAACCTGGCTGTTCTTTGGAAGCATTTTTGTCTGCCAGTGCCTGCCCCATTTCCCCTTCACTCCTGCACTCCTTTGGCACAAATTCAGCAGCAAAAGACCAGATGAAAAGCAGAAGCAATGAAAACATCCAAAACAATTAAGAACATACACCTCAACACCAAAGTCCATAACTTGCCCTTCTCAGCTAGGGTTAGCCCTCCTGCTGTCGCCACAGCTGGTAGCCCAGTCACAGCCCCAAGGCTTTCTTCAAGGTGGATGCTCCATACATGCATGGTCTACTGGCACTGGTAGCCTCCAAGCTGTGCCCTGGCCTCAGGTGGGCTGGTACCAGCCAGCCCTGGCTAACCCCAGCTGGAGACATCACCAGCAGTGGGAATAATGGGTATCCAAGCCCAGCCTGAGGAAGCTCTGTGTTGCTGGTGTCTTGGCCTTTCCCTTCACATCCCCATTCACCCTGTCCCACCTGCACACAGTTGTTTCTTCCTCTCTGGCCTGTAGACCAGGTACTTACTTGCAGCGTCGGATCCCAAGCCTCACCACTTTTCTTTTTCCCCTCCTAACACACTACTTGTCAATCAGATCCCCAGGCACAATGTTCTGGATAAGTTAATCTCAGTTTGTGGTAATAATGGTAAATGAGATTAACTAAGCCATATTTCCCCCAGAAATCTGTCTTTCCACGTTTCTTACCTCTCAGCTGCCTCTCCCTCTACTGCTGGCCCTTACCCTGCACCACAGAGTGAGCTGTGATGTGCATTGCCACTGGATACCCTGCCCACCCATGCGACCTCTTCTGGGATCAACATGAGGACGAGTAGTCAAGCACCCTGCAAGCAAACAGCCTTTTCAACATTCACTTCTCAATTCAGCCAAAATAGCCCTGAGGTGCTCAGTGAGCACCATCCTTGGTGGAGATGTCATAGGACTGCTGTTTGGCCTCGCTTGTGTCGGTTCTCCCCAACATGCAGCATCCCACCATGCCCGTTTTAGGGATGTGCATGAACATGGGGTCAGGGTGAACACAGGCACAGCACAAATGGACATTTGGGCTGTGCAGCCAAAATCAGCCCTCTCTGCACAGCAGTGGTTATGGAAGTCCTTGGTCACCATGGCAGGGAGCTCATCTCTACAGACCCTGTAGGCCAAAATTCAAGCTGTTCAGCTGTGAAACATCTCTCCTGCTTCTTGTTTTCTACAAGAGACTGAACAATTGCTATTTGGTCCAAGATTTAACTCCACCATTGGACAATGCACCATTGTGACCTGAAGGTGTTCAGGATTTGGACTTTTTTTCCGTAGCAAGTCAGACGGACAGAACATAGTATTTTTTCCTTGAGTATCTCAAAGGGAAAATCAAATTTTATTAACGATTCCATGGAGAACGATTTCTTCTTCCACATTTTATTGCTCTGCTCCACAACAACAAAATATATGAAACTAGCCCAACCACGTATCTAGTCATACAAAAGTAATAAAAGGCACATTACAAATAATATATGAGCCAACACAGTGCAATATCATTCATAATACAACTCTAATAATCCCAGAAAAAATGGAATTCCACAGCCTATGAGATTTTCTTGACCTGTGTGTAGCAACAATTGGATTAGTTTTCATCCAGTATTGTTTCTATGAGCTTGAAGCAAAACAACATTAAGTTCAAGGAGGAAGGAGGACTTACTTACTTAGAGTATGTGTCTCTATATCTACACTCACTGTTGTAAACTGAGTACAATAAACTATACAAAAGTGAATTTAGAATCAAAAGAAAATTAACAGAATAAGGAGGCCTGACGGTAAATCAGGAAGTTTGGAGTTTTTGTAAATTCAAATGTGTGCAATAGCCCAACAAAATTGAAATCTGCAAGTGATGGAAAGTGTTCATTTTTGCCATCTGGCAAGTCTGGGGTCCAAAGACAATTCTAGACCTTATTAAAGTCAGTGGTCTGGCTGGATCATCTTCCAGGTACAACAGAAGAGCTCGGGTAAAAAACAGCAGAAATGAATCAAAACAGTTACAGATTCATAAAAAAATATTAATCCATGAGTTATTGTAGAAATTCCTTAGAAATTAGAAAGTCTGAAATGCCTCATGTTTTCTTTGAACCAAGCAGTAAATTGAGACAACTCCTCACTTGACAAGTCTATGCTGCTCATTTCCCGTGCTGGCAAAAAAATCACGAATAGGCACAATTTCATGGCTATGGGCCCATGACTGCATTTGAGCATCATCATACACGACCTGTTGGTTACAAAGGCCTGTAGAGAACTGACTTTAAAAACTGGGAAATGCATGGCAGAGAATGGTGGTCCAATAAACTGGACAGACAGCACGATTCGTGTTTGAACAGAGCTGTGTTTAACGTCCAGTTCTATGAACTATTTGCTGATGGTACCAAACTATGAAGTGCTGTTGACTCTCTCATGGGACAATATGCCTTGCAGAAGGATCTAGATGGGCTGGAGCACTGGGCTATGATTAATGGGATGAAATTTACAAGTCCAAATGCTGGACTTTGCACCTAGGACAGAGTAGTGATGGGCACCAGTATAAACTAGGAAAGGAGTGGCTGGAGAGCAGCCCTGCAGGAAGGAATTCAGGGGTGCTGATTGACAACAGGCTTGATATGGGTCAGCAGTGTGCCCTGGCAGGCAAGAGGGCAAAATGTATCCTAGGGTCCATCAAACACAGCATAGCCAGCTGGTCAAAAGAGGTGATTATCCCGCTCTATTCAGTGTTGGTACTTTGGGTACTCTTTACAGTTCTGGGCCCCACCATTTAAGAAGGATGTGAAGGTCCTTCAATGTACCCAGATGAGGACAACAAAGGTGATGACAGGGGGGTAAGATATGTCTTGTGAGGAGCAGCTAAGGACTTTGGGCTTCTCTAGTTTGGAGAAAAGGAGGCTGAGGGGTGACCTCATTGCTCTCTACAGCTTCCTGAGGAGGGGAAGCAGAGAGGAAGGTGCTGAGTTCTTCTCCATGTTATCCAGTAAGAAAGCATAGGAGTGGCTCAAAGCTGTGCCAGGAGAAGTTCAGACAAGATGTTAGGAATCATCTCTTTACTGAGAGGGTGGTCAAACACTGGAACAGGCTTCCTAGAGAGGCAGTCTATGCCCCAAGCCTGTCAGAGACATTTGGCCAATACTCTTAATAACATGCTTTAGCTTTTGGACAAAGATGGATTTGTCAAGTATTTGGACTAGATGATCATTGTAGGTACCTTCCAACTGAAAGAGTCCTGTTCTGTTCCATTCTGATGTGTTGTGTTCTCTTCTATGCAATACTGTGCTATGCTACTTTATGCTATACTATACTACACTAGGTTGCTCCACCCAGTTGGGTACATCAGTGGGAAGGATGCTCAGTGAACTTGCCATGTGCTCTACCAGCAGTGTGCACATCCCCAGGTGGGACATTTTCTGGATGCAGTGATTCAGCATTTAAACACAAAAGCACTGTGAATATTTTTCATTGTCTTATTGACAACCCAAGTTCTGTGGTGGTGCAATGACTTGAAGGGATGAATTCTGGTGCAAACTGTGAGACTGGCTGTTGTGGGCAAGCAGCTTAATTCCACGTCCATAGTGTAAAGGGAAAAACCCGAAAGACAGAGAGTCTCAGATCAAAGAGATGGAGAGAAAATAGTAGCAGAAGGCAGGAGCTGCAGGGAAAGTTGAAACGCATCTGACCTTTGTTGAAAGACAGATCAGTGATCCCTATAACCTCTAAAAACATCCCGACATGTTGCTTCAGGCTACAGCTGGATCCAGCAGAGTCCGCTGCGTCTGCAGGAGTGACGCAGCTGGACTGAGGCCCATGTGCAGGAGCACGTGGGTGCCAAGCTGGGACGAAGTGGTGGGGGTAGGTGTGGGTGACATTTGTGGTTGGCTTGGAGGGCCCCATTTCATTTTTTGTGCCAAGGCCCACACCAGGCATGCTGCAAGACTACCCGGAAAATTATATTTTGAAGCAAGAATAGAGCTTGCTTAATCCTGGTTAATGCAAAGCCTCTGTTAAAAACGATGTGCACATGTTTAAAAGTTTGTTTCAAGCTGACTAAACCATGAAAAAAGGACGTTCTTTATTACCATTTCTCTTGAAGAAAATTAATTTCCATTCCCCCTGAAGCAAACCTTAGGGAGTGAGGAAGAATTACAAGAGCTAATGCGGAAGGCGTCGCCTATGTAACATCACCAAAAATATTCAGTTACTCTGTCCCCACAAAGCCACTCGGTAATTTAAAATAATAAAGCATCAGAAAACAGGGCAGCTTGCTTCTCTGTAATTTAGGAGCATAAAAGGGAACTGATGCTGTAATTACAGACTGAAAAACCAAAAGCCCCGTTTTTTAAAGTTGTTTCAGTGGACTTGTTTTTAATTGCTATTAGCTCCTCCAAAGCAGAGGCAAAAGCTCCAGTCCATGGCTTTGTTCAGATTTCAATGGACCAAGCAAAAGCAATATACCCCAAGAGGTGCTGGAGGGAACCCTGGCAGACCAGAAGTGGTTACTGTGCCACAAGGCAGTCATCCGTGCTGAGACTAGGATTTGCTGCAGGCAGAGGTAAGCAAGCAAGAGGAGATTTAGCGTGTCTATGGTATTTTCATCAGGCCACATCAGTATCCACATTTCACAGATCAGACACTTAAAGCACAGGAATAAGATGATTGATAAAGAAAGGCTGTTGAAGAGACAAAGCCAGAGCTAAGTAAACATAACTTCTTCATTTTTCCTAAAGCTACTAATCCTTTGGGTTCTGATGTAGTTGTAGATATACAGTGTAGTTAGTTCCATATGCATGGTGTAGCTAGTTTTATGTGCGCATGTATATTACGGTTGTTATTCTGCAAAATTAGCCAATTTAAGCTCTAATGTTGTATGACCATGGCATCCATGTAAGAGAGCAGATGCCATCTCCTCAAACAAAGGGAAGGAAACTCACAGAGGAAGATACTTTTTCAGTGAGTGTTTTAAGGGAAGTGAAGAGAGACAACATAACTTCAAGAATAGCGTGTCTTTTCCAATGAAGTTCCTTGTTCCAAGGTAAGAGGAAGCCACTTCCAGCAGCTGTGCATCTTTTCTTGGCAATTCAGGCTGATGGCGTTGATCATTGTCCATTGCACTTGTAAGGTCAAAAGAGATGTTCTCCTCCCTTGCCTTCAGAACACTCTGTCTCCTGCACATGCCAAAACACACTTGCAGGCAAGGTTTCTGACTCTCATTTCCTTTCCTATTTTGTTATGCAGGGATTTTAAGCTCTTGGCAACTAAACTCTCTTTTTATAGGCCTCTTGCCTTTGTTTATTGCAATTTAGTTTCTAGTTGTATTTGTTAAGATGCCTAGTATCCTTCAGGCCTGGATGCCCATGAATTCAAATGCATTATTATCATGATAAATTTGCGTCACTGCTGAGAGCCAGATGGCCAACATAGACCTTTAAATAGAGAGCTAAGTGAGAAGTTGGATGGTATTGACCGCTACAATGAGCAACACAGCAGAAAGTATCTAATCTTGGAGGTGGAAAATATGGAGAGGAGATGTACAAAGCAGGGTTCATGTAGGTTTCTGGTGGCCTGAAAGGTTTATCTTTGAAAACTGGGATGACCATGAAAATCCCTAAAACTTTCATAGGGAACTGAAATGAATTACATGCTTATAAAACTGTGGTTGTTCTAAACTATTGGGATTAAGTTCTAAACCAGGCAGCATGCTTTGACTTGTATCTCAAATGAGCCAACCAGCTTGAGACAGCAGTGACTGTGCACTACCACAATTACAGGGAGAGCTTGCTTGCAGCAGCCACCTGTGAAATGAAGAGTTCAATGATCAAATAAACCAGGCTGCTCTTCTTTCAACCTTTTCTTGGAATATTCAAATGAAAAGTTTTCACTTCAGGGCTATGAATAAAAAAAAAAGTAATATTCTAGGTGTTTCTATAGATCATTCCTCTCCCGTGACCAACTCAACTTACAAACACCCAAAGATACAGCAGTTCTCTTTGTAAGTATGAAAACACTAGTTAGGATCCACTCTGCATATCCTGGAAAACTTGAAATTGTGCTAATAAATGCAGTACTTCAAAAAGCTGTTCCTTAAGTGCCTAAGTTGTCCATGAAGTAAAGGAGATGCCTTGGAAAGCTTTCAGAAGAAAAATCTTCTGTCTAATGTAGATGCATAAGATCTCCAAGGAAGGAGTTAAGCAAGAAAGATCTACATCCAAGGAATCTAAAAGCTGCTTCTCTCCATTTACTGTACAGGGAATATTGTCATCTAAAAGGTATTAGATTTGAAAATTTAGATAGCGGTTAGTTTCCAAAGTTAGTTGAGGTGGATCCAACTCATGAACATTTCTCTTTCCATGTAAACTTTCACTTCAAAATGCCTCTCATATTAAAACTGTTAAGGTGTTTTTATATGTAAGGATGCACCACTTTCCTGTGAAGAAAGCAAACATTATTTCCATTTCTCCCTAAGAAAAGTGACTCAGGAAAAGGATACAATGGCTTACATTAGATACACAATGCATACCTGAACTCAAGTTGTACCTTGTCCTTTACTTACAGGATTGCAAAGGAATAAAATCTACACCCGTGGTCAAATGCCACCTGCAAAAGGCTGAAAACACAGCTGCTAAAATACATCCTCCAAGCCCACATTAAACTTTTTTAGTGAAAAACTACTTCCTAGAGACCAAGTTCTACTGCCCACAGCCTTTCATGTTAATGTGTCTTTTTAATTTATAGTTTGTTAGTTTTATTCAGGTTCCTCTACTTTATGAAATCCATGAACTACCAGTAATTTCTGCCTTCATCCCTTAAATGTTTTATTACTATTTCTTGGCTGGTTTGATTTTTTAGCTTTTTCCAGTTGAGAAATTATAGGTCCTAGTATTTGCTTGATTTTATTTGTAAAATGATTATCTAATCTTACAAGAATCTTTCCTTGGAAAGAAATTCAAGCACTCATGTCTGATTTGTCATAGGTTTTTCCCTACGTATAAATAACATTAATTTTAACTAGTAGGAATCAATGCAGCAGATATTAGCAGGCTGATCAAAACCTGTGTGATAATGACACTTGAACCCCTGCTGACATTGCTTTAATAGAAAGTCCTACTTTCAGTTTTGTTAACCAGGAAAAGGCAGAACTAGAGACTTCTCTAAAAGCTACAGTTGCAAAATTTCTACATGAGTAAGTCAGTTTTCTATTTTCATTTGTGATAAGGCACAGTATTCTTTACATATACATGGATGCCATGTATCACCATATTATGAGAGAGAATCATAGAATCATAGAATAATTACGGTCGGCAAGGACCTTGAGATCATCTAGTTCCAACCTCCCTGCCATGGGCAGGGACACCTCACACTAAGCCATGTCACAATGACAGTAAACATCCCTTTTTGCTTAGATGGGAAAAGTTGAAGCACCAGCAGTCCCTCATTTCAGATTTTTTTTTGCATAAAAGCAGCAGTGTGTAATTATTAAAACATATTAAAAGTTACTGAAAAAAAGAAGTAGCTTCATTGAAAGAAATCACAATCATGGCTGATTTTACTGTTTCTCTTTCTGTTGCATGCAGCTCTCAGCAGTTTGCCTGCAGGTTTCTGTCAGAACCTGGCCACAGATCAAACTCAAAGGGTCTGTCCTGATTACTACTAACTCCGATGCAAGTCTGGTCAGCTTGCTATCACCCTCCCTTCCCCACTGCGAAGGGATCTGAAATGAGCTGTGGATTTCACACTTTAATTGCTCCTCCCCTAGGGACCACTGCTTCTGAGTGGCTCCTACTGAAGTGTAGCTAGAAGCTGAAAAAATTGGAGGTCTATGATCCTGTCTCTGATCTGGTTAAACTCACATAAAGTTCATCAGAGTTAAACTTTTTATAAATATTTTGGGGTAAGCTAATTTGGACCACATTAACTGACTTGTCTGCCATGATATTTCCCCATTCTACTGAAGAACAATTCAGTTATTCATCTGTGTTAATTAATAAACCTTAAAGAGCCAAAGCATTAATACATCATTTATTCCTTGCTGCCAGGAAAATTATACAAGGGACTTTGTATTCATTGCTCTGCTGCCAGAAGAACTGTACCAAAGAAATGGAAAATCAGGAAAAGACAGACTGCTCATTCTGTAAAAGCACTGAAATCATGAATCAGACATTGCTTATCATCTCCTTGAATAAAAACACACAGCCCTGCTGGTCAAGAGGGAGATTTCAACAAACAAATCTCACACAAACTGCCAACTCATTTGTGAAAAAGGAGTCCTTCCCAGGGTACTTTTCTTTCTTATCTGGTATCAGAGCTTTATAACTGCTCTGTTTTTTTAACCACAAGACTCCTTAATGAAGACTACTCAGCAATGGCTACATCAGGGCTTTGAGATAACGTCCCCAGCTGTGATTTAACGAGGGAAAATACATCTCTCCTGCAAAGATAACCAATATGAAACTTTCCCAGCAGTATCTGTTCCAGTCTGGTGAAGAGGACATAGTTCAGTGCCCATGACACTGGTCCCCTGCTGCAGCCACCTCTCCGGTGCAGCCACTAAGCTGAGCACACAGTGCCCAAGGTGGTCAGAAAGCTTCTATTTATACCCAACAGATAACATTTAGGTGAGTTCATTTAATTGTTCTCATCTAACCATTCTTAAATAGTGGTTGGTTGTATTTTTATATTACTTTAAATGGCCTGTTTGTTTAATACACACCTCTTCTGCCCATCTGTCACTGCAAAATTAGTCAAATTGAGAACGCCTAAACATTTATTAACACATACATTCTTATTCAGTAAGCTATCTATTTATCAGAGTAATCTATTTTCTCCTATGGAATCGCCTTATCCACCCACATGAGGAGCCCTAAGAAGTAGTGAAACATAATTAACGTAGAGGTTTATGAATTCATTATATAAAATTCTTGCCTGTCAAGAAAAGCTCACTCCCATTCTAAGATGTGTATTTGTCTCCCTTGTCTCCAGATAAGGAAAAAATATTGCATTTGATTTGAGAAGGTTTTGCTTTCATGTCCAAGCGATGACTTGAATAAATGAATATATGGGTCGTTCCTCAAGAAAAGAGTTTCTCCTACAAGATTGTGTAGTATTTGGAAAGTACCCAAGTAAGATCTTCATAAAACTGTCTGGTTTTCTGGTGGTTTTGTCCTCAAACAAAACAGATGTGCTCAGGTTTTGCTGTCCTCTGCCAGTGCAGGCACAAGTACTGTGGTAAAGAAAAAAAGAATCTGGTTACCAAGCCTTTGATATAGAAAAACCACATGGAGTTGAGTCATAAACTGTGGACACGAGACAACTAATTATGGGTTATGTTAGGCACGGGGAACAGGTTAACTGCTACATAATTACAATTGAGATTGCTGTGGACACAGTCAAGGAAACCCAGTTAATAGAAAGAAGCAAATGAAAATATCTTGGTATCTATGAGGGAAAACAAGTTCTTTCTGTTTTCTTTAGCTTCTTCAGTGACTTCAGATATTCTTGATGCTTTACTGCTACATAAGTTTATACTTATGAAGCCTAACCAGGGGGTTATATTTCTTGCTGTGCTATTTCTCATGAGAATAGCAGGGAAGGAGTTACTGAAGGTTTCTTTAATAAGTGCGCTGCACAGGCTGCATTTCCAGTTGGGTGAAACTCCAGATACAAACTGGAAATCTGTGAAACAGCAACTCCTGTGAAACAGATCACTGAGCAGTGGAAGGGAGATGGGAGGTCATATCAAAAGTGTTGTCCCAGGGCCATAGGAACAGTGGAAATAGAACTCATTGGAGGATGCTGTGGGCAGCTGTCTGCTCCAGGGCCACATTTTGCAGTTAAAACCTTCTTCTGACAACAAAGGAGTGAGAAAAGTGAGGTGAGCGTCCAGACAGACTGCATCCCCAAGGCTTCCCTGAAGGCTTGACTCAGACTTGTTTGAAGGCTTCCCCTTTTCCTCCTGGTTCCTTGAACTCTTCCTCCAAAAGTACACACCATTTCTGAGTACACACCTATATATAGCCTCCTTCTGCAGTGCCACCTCACCGTTGAGAGGCTGTTTCCCGTTGACACCAGCTAAATGTGGTATTGAAGTTTGAGGCTGAGGTGATGGATCTTCACCTGAGTAAGTAGGCAGGCAGCCAAATGGACATACAGTTTGCTTGACCTTACTGTGGCGTCATGAGCTGCACAGCGAAGTTGCAGGCAGGCAAACACTGTGGCTCTTTGGGTTTCTCTGTTTGCCACGATGACTCCACTTCTGGTGCCATTGTGGGGATGCCGTGGGTAAGCCCGGGTGGTGTGGCACATGCCGGCAGCCACCAGCACAGGACATCCCTCTGTCCCACCAGGCATTTCCTTCCAGCTCTGTGGCTAGAGCATATGCTGGTGCAAGAGACCCAGGTGTGCTCCCAGTCTTTCAGCCGTGCAGGCACTAATTTTGGGGTTTGATCTGCAGCTGTAAAGACACAGGTCTCCTTTTCAGATCACCAAGGAGGATGTCGCAATGTCCTGGAGATTTTCCATGAAAATTTGTAGTTCCTGGGTCCTATATGTGCTGGAGAAGGTGTTTCTGTTTAAAGCACACTAGCTTCAATGTATTTACAGAAATTCATTATGTGGGATATTTCCAATGTGTATAAATCCATTTTGCATCTCACAAGCCTCCACAGTTTTTACTACTGAAAATAACTTAGTCATCAGCAGACTAATTGCTGGCTGCCTGCTTCCTCCTGCAGATTGACAGTGCCTGAGACACCCCTGGTCCCAGAAACGATCCCTGTCTCTACGCTACCATTCATTTCTTTTCTGTGCTAAGGAACAGACTTCCCCCTGTGTAAGCATTTCCAAGTCTTTACCAAGACTTTGCTTCTTGTCTTATGGTTACTTCTACTCCAACCATTTGCACTGTGGATATTTAGAGTTTCTATTAAAAAATTATGAAGAACTCTTTTGAACACTAATGTAAACAGTGTTTTCCAGATCACCTTTTCTTCTGCTCACCTACAGGCTATGCTGTTCCAGACAGTGATAAATTGCTGCTCCCCACTCACCAAACCTATGATTTAGAAATACAGAAGCACTTGCGATTCTCTCCACACAAAAAAAGTCCTGTCTCAAGATCTCAGCTGTGAGTTATGAGCATGTAGAGTTTTGCAGCCACTGTGTATTAGAAAAAACAACTAATTACAAAATTACAAAGTGAAACATAATTACTAAGGAAGAATATTTAAATGACACCATAGTTTATTTTGACAGATAGTCCTGTCTTGGAAATAAAGAATTTCCCACAGGAGAAATAAAGAATCTCAAGTTGCTTTTTGATCTTAAGGCAATTTCTATACTTCTCTTTTTATCACCTTCTTTGAAGGGAATCATGACTCAGAGAGGCAGAGGGTTAAGGGTGCAATGAACATTAAAGGCTCCTGTCACTGCAGCAAGACTCTGGAAAAGATTTTCAAAGACTCCAAATCTATGATTCTTTTTTTGCTGTTTCTCCTGGCAGTGGTGTGATAGGATTTAAAGCAAATTTGGGCCCTGATGAGTGACAATTGCTGCTCCTAGAGAAAAAATAGAAGAGATGATTTCAGAAAGCCATTCTATATCGCCAAGCAAAGACCACGAATATCAAGGTTCGGGGATCCATTTCCAAGTAATCTGACTAGAAAAAAACAGGGGAAAAAGAAAACTAAAAGCAAGAAAGCCAGTATTCTGGGGCACCTGGAACATGTTAGTTTACCCAGGCTACTTACTGTACAAGAAGAGGAAAACAACAGTGTAGTTTTGGTTATTGCTGAGGTTATTGCTATAGCTCAAGTACCTGCCTATGTGTGTATTCATCTGGGATTTTCTGGGTAAGTTATTAAACTTTTTGTGATGTGTATATGGTTGAGTGTCATTCCAAGAGCTTTTGCCAGGAGAAGAGCAGTGCAGATCTTGAAATGAAACTCAACTGTATATACACACTTTTTATTTCATTATTTTAGGGACCTGAGGCAGTTTATAGCCATTCCATGTCCTGGTTGAACTAGTGCATGTTAACACATTGATGTCAACTGACATAGACATCCATCCCTAAACATCTAAAACTGAGCTCCTAGATTTATGCCATGGACCAGCCCTTCCCTAACAGTTTACAGAAGTTAAACTGCCTCTTACATTTGACATTCAAGTTAATGAGAATACCTCTGGCACTCTCTAATGCACAAGCATTGTCTGCATTGTCCCTTTTTTTCTTTAACTTTCAAGTTTCTCTCCTTTTACAGTCTTATTTTGGTTGCAGGCACCCATTTCCTTCATGTCCAATTTAGGTATGGGCCACTATCCCAGAATTAAAATGAAGGCATGAGTAAGAAAAATGGCATGCAGAGTATGAGCTCTTGTGAGGAATAGACGCCCTCCATTACTACCACTGAAGCCTTATTATCAATGTGATGAGGCAGCTCAGAGCTGCCCTTAAAGCAGCTTTATTTTGGCATAGGAGGAAATAATCTATCATTTATAAAACTGAGTTTCAACTTTATAGACTCAACACAGAGAAGTGTTTATTTGGGCCAGACATATGGCAGGACACTTCATCTATGTAGCATAGGTATCTCACAGAGCATAGTTCAATCATGGGGACTTCTCCAAAACCTCTGGAAATCAGCAGGATTGGCTTCAGCAGGGTTTCTGGCCTCAAATCAAGTGTACCCCTGCAACTGGCAATGCTACAGCAATAGTTCTGAACAATTTTATCATCAGATCCCATATATGCCTGACGGCCTTTTCTGTAAAGTAAAATAAAACAGCAGCAAACGTTGAAACTGTATCAGTGAAGTTAAATTGCAATTTCTCAGGAAGCTGGAAACTGGGTGCATACAAAAGCTTTGGGGCCTGATTACTTTTTCTTCCCATCTTGCAGTAATATGTATATTGTGTTGAAATTTGAAAACAAGGAGTGAGCATGAATTTGAAAAGGTCCAAATTCTTTTTTCCAAGCGTATTTTCTTATTTACTAAAACAAATGGGTAAAACTATCATCAGGAAAACATTGTTACACGACCATTGCCCAAAGTGTATTCTTAACACTGGATCATAATTCCTTTTCTTTCCATTCCTTAAAAGTTCATTCAGTTCTAACTTCTACAGTAATGTTTATCTAGAGTACCTAATTATATAGTGCAACCTGCATCTGCAGTGCTGGTTCAAGGTTATTATAGTTCTCCACAGACATAACAAAAATATTATTTTAAACTTACCCATTGAGGAAAAATGGCTGAATTTTACCACTGATAGAAGCATATGGACGTAAAATAAAATTATTAGAATTTTAGAAACATGAGTTCTGTCCCAAGAAGAATTACCTTCATGATACTTGTTGTCACAGAAGTACCTCTTTTTTGTTTCTGCTGCAGGCATAAAATTGGACAAATTTAAACTAAATATATTAGATGCTTAAAATGACAGATTATAGTGATAGGCAAATAAGAAAAGTGAATTTTATGAATGCTTGTCAGTACATGTGCCTTGTTAGGAAGATTTTATATGATTAATGAAATATGAATAATGGAGTAGGAATAATGAATAACTTAATAGTTTTTCAGCACTCAAGATCTGAAAAAGAAGCTTCTACTTAATCTATATCATAGTGATTATATGCAGAGCACCATTACATTTACTACAAAGAAGAAAACTTTTTCTTTGGCAGCAGTAAAAGGAAAGTGGGTAGATAAAACAAACTCTTTAATTCATATGTCCTTACTCATAAGTTTCCCGTCAAGCATGGTTTCTTCTTTATTTAGAATCAATACTAAGTAAGGAAAGGATAAATATATAAATCGCAAAACTCTTTCTGTGGGTGTATTGGTAGCCAAAGTAAATTGTCTGAGGTTTGGAGAGACCATGAGCTTGTTCTGTATTTGCTCTAAAATTCAGCAGTGATGAAGAAATATTTTGTTTGAATCCCTAGAATGAGCGCTGTGAGCCCTGTCGTGTTTATGACATGCAGCATTCCGGATAGATCCCTTGCTGTTCACTTCCATAGTATTCCCGGTCTCTGTGGAAAGGGTAAGGTCTCACGCACAGCCAAAAATGGGAAGTCAGGAGCCTATGGCTGGGGCTCAATTATTGCTTCTGCCATGCCAAGGGAGTGCAAGGCAAGAATGCTGTAGGACTCTTTCCTAAGGGATTTTTACTGCAGAAGCCCAATATTGCTGACAACTCGGGCAGCTACTCAAGTGTAAAGATAAAAGTAGTCCCTTTAAAGTCAGAAATGAACTTTAAGATAAAGAACATGATTAATTATTTTACTGACAGCAGAATAAGTTAATTGCACTCATACCAGCCCCCTGCAAAATATTTCACTGTTACCAGGCAAGTCGGTTTCCCTTTCCCTGTCAGTGTCCTTATGTGAAGTGGATGCAGCAAAATGCCCTGGTGATGATATGGAAGTTCACTTTTTTGGCACATCCTGAGTACTTCAGAAAAAGGGGAGTCAGAAGTGCAGAAACTCTCATTTATCTTTTTTCTTCTAAAGCTTCTGGTTAGTTGCTCAGGTAAGGCAGTCCTCAGATAATGAAGTCAGCTGGGAGAAACCACAAGGTTCTTAAAGTTATGATTTAATATTACCTGAAAGCTCCTGGGGCTTTAAATGTGTGCCAATATTTTTTTTTTTTTATTCTTCTTTATGATCAGAAAGAGCCTTCACTTTTATCTAGGTAAAAAATAGTATCAATATTAAAATAAGTTTGGGAACATGGGAAATGCTTCTTATAGGTACTTGAAGCAAAGTAAGTTTAAAAATTAGGCAAGTATGACATACATGTGTATGGCACAGGTACTTCTATGCAGCAGGCCTCACTAAAGCTGTGAGATTCTTAAATCCACAACCACTTAAAGTCCGACTCAACACCATCTCACTCCACACCATCTGGGCAGATAAGCCTTTTCAAGTCACTCCTTCACCCTTCATTAAAGGTTTCAACCTGCAAGAGTTTAAACAGACCCCCAAAACATCTGGGTGCAGCCACCTAGCACAGTCTCAGTAAAACCTGCCAGAAATGGATCAATATCCTGAAGAATTATTCCTTTCATTATGTTACTGCACAGTTTGACCAAACTAATTTCTTCCCTCCTTGCCTCATTTCCTCCCTCCCTCCCTTCCTCCTTCCCTCCTTCCTCCCTCCCTCCCTCCCTCTCTTCCCTCCTTACTCCCTTCTTTCCTTTCCCCCCTCATTCCTTCCCTTCCTCCTTCCTCACTCCCTCGCTCCCTTATTCCTTTCTCACCTCCTTCCCTTCCTTCCCTCTGCCTTTTCCAGAAACAGCAAGAAAATGATCTGAGCACTCCCAATGAGCCTGACAAAGACAGGGAGAGGCTTTACTGGCTTGGCTCCAAAGGAATGAAATTACTTTTAGGGATTTTCGAATTTTGCACAGAATTCGCTGTATGCCAACCCACATGTTTAGATTTGGTTCAGATGAATATTACTGTCACAGGAGATGTGGAAGGTCAGATGATGAGACAACCCGCTCCTTGTGCTTGTGTCCAACAATGACAAAAATCTGACAGGAAGTGGTAACATAAAGCGAGCTATCTGGGATTACAAACTGCCAGCTCTGCTGCAGCATTTCTGTTGTGGGTCTCGTCAGAACTAAAAAACAGATCATAACGTGTCATAAGGTTGAATCTTATGCATGTACAGAAAGTTCAAACAAATGTAGCTCTGAAGTCACTGGGTTTCAGGGGGACTAACATTGAGTTTGTATGAGAATCACTTCTTTAGGAGACACATTGCTGGTAAAGGAATGGAGATGACATGAAAGCAGTGTCAGGGCAGCCCGCATGGTCGTGCAGGTTGCACAAATCTTAAGTGACATGGCTCAGGCATTTGATTGCAAGGTGTTGGAAGAACACTGAGGAAAATCTCTGCCCAGGTTTCTTATGGAATAAACATAAGAAACAATTCATTATTCCAGAGTGGAAAGTCTGGAAGACAATAACAAGCTTTGCAACCTTGTCTTCATTATTTATTTGAACTTTTAGAAAAACTAGGAAAGGTATTTGCTCTCCACACTACAACTCACTGTATCCAGAATAGGGCAAATAAAGATGATGTTTTAGGTATGAAACAATACTAACAATGGTATCTTTGCTGAATAGTACAAGACTTTAAAGCCCCACAGGTCATAAGGGCAAAATAGAGAAAAGCAGAAAGAGCTGCAGCAGCAAGATGGACAGCCAAAGGAAAGCTGAGGCCATTGATCTCTTCACGTCTGGGATACAGTAAGTAGATTTCTTGGAGCTGAGAAGAGCCTAATTAGAGATGCTGGGAAACAAAGGAAATTTTAAGCCCAGACATGGAGCATGGCTTGCGGACACAGGTCAGGCTGGAGCAGGCAGGATGCAGGAGCTAGGGACGAATTCATCACTGCAAGTGGATATATGAAAGAAAATATCTCAGATTGTTAGTCCAAAGAAGGGGGGAGAATTTCATCCCCGCCAAATAAATCATAGGAGACCTTGGAGTGAGATCATTATTTACCTAGAGGGTGGGGTAGGACCTCGACCAAGCAGGGTGCTCTCAGCCTCGGGCTCCCTCCACAGAAAGATCACCACAAAGACAAGTGGGGAAAGAAACAGCAGAAGAACCGAGGCCAGGCAGGCCCAAATTTGATAAAATCCAGAGATACCCCACAGTTTTTCAGACTTTCATCAAGGCTATTATAAAGACAATTGTGAGAACTAGGCAACCTGCTGCTACAACAGGATGCTTTTGCTGAGCCCAAGTTAGAGGAAAACAGCCATAAAATTTCTTGTTAAATCCTTTGTTCCACTCACAGTACAGAAATCAGGAAAAGCTGAAGCAATCGACCTAATGCAGTACAACGACAGGAGATCCTCTTAGTCTAATTGAAACCCCTACAATTCACACACTGAACTAGCCATTACTATTTTTATCATACCAGGGAAAATGATTTTTCATGAGATTTCCGGATGAGATAAATGCTCACGACAGCAAAATACACCCAAGTACACTGGGAAGGATGAACAGAAGAGCTTTTTGTCTCACACTGCAGAGCTTTTTCCCTCCCTGCCAAGCCAACAGAGTGCAATGGATATGATGCTCCTTTGCGAGTTGCAATTCAGTGTCTATCTGGCTGGTTTTAGTGTGCATTCCCTACTTCCTCTTTATGCCTATGGACAAAAGCTCCTGTGGAATTCTTCTGAGAGCAAAGCTGAAAAAAATCCAAGGAAAGGGATGAAACAGCAGCTTTTTTGTTTTCCACGTTTTTCTATTTCCAATGTTAACAAAGTACAGTGAGAACCATTGGTCCCGAAGAAGTAATGTACATGACAAATTTTGGTTTAGTTCAACTGGCTTACTGTGGAAAATTTGCCCCAATTCTTTGTTCCTTTTTGAGTTCCACTTCCAAAAACAAAAAGCAAATTTGATTTTGTTTTTTCAATTTCCAATGCTTGAGAAGTTTTCACTTGGAAAACACAACACAAACAATAAAGCATGTGGGTGTGTTGGCAACCTGCTTGGCTTTTAATGAGCAACATGTATATTTTTGCTGGGGAGAAAGAAGTTCCTGTGTTCTTCTTCCAATATACCATTGCTTTAGTGGGAGTCAGAAGTGAAGTGAAACCATTGTGTTAACCAAGAGGATACCAAGATGATAGTGTTCTTCGGTTGTTCCCAGCACTAATACCCACTTGAAAGCAGCAAAGGAGACCTTATTTCCTTTTGGGGGGGTTTATTTTAGCATTTGAAATATGGCAGATAGCATAATTGGATTTTAAATATCTGATCCAAAATTATTTCAGGGGATTGAGTCAAAACAAATACAACTTCAAGCTTGCCTGGTGCATTTAAAAACTGGCAGCACACGCGTTTCAGGACCTCACCAATTACAGCACTTCACTTATTCTGAAATAGTTGGCTGCACATTACTTCTATCTAAAACCTTGTCCCACACTTTCAGGCTTAGTTGCGGGTTCTTAAGTGTTTGTTCTATTATTCAATCGTATTATAAAATGAACCACATTTTCCAATAGCTACTTCATGTTCCCTATTTCATTTTTAATTGTGGCGTTTCTTCAAACATCAGCTGTCCCACAGGATTTCATTTTTGGACCACTTCTGCAAGCCACTAAAAATGATGAATTCTTAAAGCTTGCAATTCGAGCTCTGTTTAAGTCCACATACCAAAATCTTATCCAAAACCGTGTCAAAGAAGCCAAAACCAACCCCATACCACTTCCTAGGTCTAAGTTGCATAACGAATAGGACTCTACCCTCCCATAAAAAATAAATGCCCCTAGCCTCTTGCATTTTTCATGGACAGAGAGTTACCTCAATATCCATGATGCACTATCTTGCACCATGTAAACATGAGCCGTCTGTCAGTTGTCCTCTGATTTCCTGTGATCTGATGACATTGCCACTCAAATACAGGGAAATACAGTTTGTGATTTCATCAGCTAAACCACCTTTTCATCTTCATTTTCATTTCTGAATGGCTAAATCTGTCCAGATGTGGCTGGTACTTGTTGCCCCATGCCCATTTGTCCCCTTAAGGACCCCGCTCTATCCTGTGTTGCAACCACGAGGACATCCCACGCACTCTCAGATAAGTATATGGGTCTTTCAGTGTGGCCCTAAAGAATTTACAGAAGAATCTCAGGCCAGTAATCCAGCTTCCCAAGGAAAAGACAGATGATTATTACAAAGTCCACATATGAAGAAAACAATCAATCACTATCTTCTGGTGGAATGACAAAAAGGAATGAGGTTGCTGCCATATGACTTCTGGTGGCTAGGATCCAAGCAACTGTTGCATCTCAAGCAGGTCAAAAAGGACAGGCACTTTCAGCTACATCTTTTATCACCATACATTTTGTAACTTCTTGGTACACCACCAAAACTATCCAACTTGACTTTTTTTATGTATTTTATGTTTTAAAGCACTTTGAGTGGAATTACTTCTTCTACCTAATTTCTCCCAAAAGGTTTTTGCTCTGGGACCAAAGCACTGAGTTTATCAGTGAGGTGCATTTGAAAATAGTCTAAACATCTACTGCTGTCCTGGATGCTGTCGAGTAGCATGCAGTGGCATGCAGGGAGCAGTAAGGTCATAGCAGTGCTTCCCAGCAGTTACTGGCTCTGCCACCTCCAGTGTCTTTGTGTCTACTGAACACAGTATTTCTGGCTCCAAGGTTGCTACTGTTACGGCTCCTGCGACATGAAGCCCGTGTTTGGTGGCCTCCCCTGCATCCAGGCTGTGGAGCTCTTATCAGCACTGGGAGAAGCTGGGGAGGTTTGTTGAAGCTCTGATAGCTGTCAAACCTTGTCCCAATACAGCAAAGCACAAGCAGGCCCATTTTTTCCTGAGCAAGCTAAGTTTGCAGTACCTGTTTCCATATAGCACTTGAAACCCTTAGACCATGCCTTTGCCACTTTTCCACAACGTGTTTATAAGCTTCTGAAATGTCACTTCTATTATGCAGCTGCTCACAAAGCTTACCTCCCTACTACATAGATTACTCCTGCCTCATTTAGGACAAGAACCATCAGATCTTTCAGGAAGGCAAATCAAAGCAAGACAAGGTCATGTGTTTTGCTTTAACACTGGTGAGAAACCACAAATATTTCTTTCTATACCATAATGAAGAACATAATTTCATTGCTAGAAAAAGGCCTCAGCTAGATCCTCCTTTCTTCCATTTCATATGCCTCTTTTGGGAACTGTCATCCACAAACTGTATGTGAATAAAGGTGTCTGTAAGGCATGAAAGGAATACATACGTAAACATATCTTATATATGTATATATAAAAAAATCTATATATTATATGTAATAAATAATAATCTAATAAAAAAAAAGGTATGTCCATGAATCTAAGAAGCAAGCAGATCCATGTGAACATCTTGGTCCCTCAGTAAGGAATCTCTGGAGTCCCTCATCTTCGGAGACTCCTGCGGAAAGCTTGTAAATGTAAGATGTAGAAAGAATATTGCAAAGTACAGAGAAGCGCAGTTAAGGGTGGTCTTACTCTCTAGTTCATCAATTCATAAACCTTTAATATATAATTCTTTTCAACAGGCCTCATTTATGATTCAACCTTCACTTATTTATGATTCTACATCAGAGAAGTGTTACAGCAACCTCGTTTCGAGTGGTCAAAATGATAATGATTGTGACAGATTTGCATCTGGTTGAAAAGGTTTTGCCTTGACATGAGCATAAATATATCTCTTGGCCAGAGTTGCTCCTGCAGAGTATAGGTACACAACAAGAATGTGCTGAGTGCTGTGTTACATCATCCTCCAAGTGTCAGTCATGCTTTCTCAAGGAGGAATGCTGGTATTAATTCTGCCAACTCTTCTGGCTGCCTTCCTTACCCAATTTATACTATCTGGCATGAGTGGTGAGGTTTCAGCCAGGGCTTAAGCTCATCAAAGTGGTCTATCACCCATCATCCATGTCAGAAATGACAGTGATACAGAAGCTGAAAGTCATCAGTGAATTGGATGCACCAAAATCAGTGATCCTCCCTAATCTTTCCAGTGTCTTCATATAAAAGCTAAGCCAGAATCAAGGGATACAATTTAATAGAGGGATACAAACAGATTTTAGACTATAGATCCTTGTTAACCTTCTCTCACAAAAGAAACACTGGAACTGCAGACCGCTATCATGGGTACTGTCCTAAGATTTCCTTACTCCTACAGATAGACATAGTACTTCTATGTGGACTTCTAATTACAGGCACAATGTCACACACTACTGTCTTCTATAATGGATGGTATAAACTAGTGCTCAGTAGAATTATGCTACCATGCTTACTCACTTTTTAATTATCTATAATCCAAAGTTTGTTATGAGCTGTGTGCATGCATCTGTACTTGGTTGAATGTTAGAAATGAAAGCAAGAAAGTGAATTCCAGATGGAGCTGTTCTGTGTGGAGCTATGCAGAAGGACATTAAATTAAGTTTACAGATAGTATCTGTAATTTTGATGCTATTTAACAACTGAGAGCCTGTCTTGCAGCTAGCTTTCTTTATATGAAGAGGGGTTTGTTGAAGAAAAGAATTTAAGGTGCTTTGAAAACCTATTTCCAATTCCAAAGCAATTTTTAAGATTCTTTGAAAAGCCAATAAAATCCTCTCAGCAATTCCTCTATGCAGAATCATACTGCCAGCATAGAGGTGTCACTGACAGGCCCAGAATTTCTATGCAGAGAAAGACCAGACTGTCACCTTCTGCATGGACCAGCTTTTGAAGGGAACATGAGAAACAATCTGAAAGTAAATGTGACAGATATCTTTTAGATGCAGACAAATGGCAAATCTCAGCAACTCAGTCCTGATGGTCACAAATCACATGTGCCCATTTAAGTCTTTCTTTTCTTGTTTTTCTTTTCTCCCTTGACACCTTCATGACCTTTTTCTGCTTTATTCCCTCTCTAGTCCTTTCATATCTCAAAGCTTCTTCTTCCTGTGTCTGCATAAGAGTTCAATTTTCAAATGTTATTCAACATAACACTAAACTTTCTGTTCCCATCCGCAGTCTGACATTTCTGTTTCTTGTTCCCAATTTTCTTTTTCTTTTCTTCCATGTACACGATCCAGCTTCTCCAAACCAGTTCTGTGCCTAGTGAGCCTGCTTCTCGTCATCTTTCCTCCTTGGTGCCTTTGCTTTAATCTTTCTTTACTTCCAATCACTTTTCACTAATTCCCATTCCTAACCCTCACCTTAGGCTGCTAAATAGTCTATCTTCAGTCTCTCTTCAACCAGACTGGCTTCTCATCTGATTTATTTTGCAACTAGCTCCTCATCTCAATAGGTCTAAAGATGACCTATGTCCTTGCACTCATCCTAACTTGTGGCTTCTCATCTAGTTATCATGAGTTTCTTCATCTCTACCTTTGTTCTGTCCTGAACTTGCCAGTCTCAGTTTTTCATACTACCCCTCTCCTTCCTTATTGATTTTAGGTTATAGTCTCCTTGTCCAACCACTTCCTCCCTTTATTTTCTTTCTGAAAAAAAAAAAACACCAACTCCCATGCTTTTCCAGCTCATCCTCTTGGTCCTCTCTGGCCACACATCCAACATCTTGGTCTTTACTTACTTGGACTCAAGTTAGATGATTTCTTGCTCTCTGTTGGTCTGGCAGTGTGTGGGCACAAAAAACCTAAGTCGTAAGCCAGACTGCTGTGATTTTTAAAAGCATGTGAAAGGAAATCCAGGGTTGGTAAGGATGCAGAAGGCTCAAGTCACTCTATAGAGATAATGCAGTTGGCATGCAAGACATAGCACATGCTCAAGACAGAAATCCTGAAGCATTTATGTGCCAAACTCTGCCATATTACTAATGAATAGGGTTTAAAACCCAGCCAAATATGGGCAAATATCTATGTGTCTGGCACTTGCGCTACTCCAGCCTGCCAACCTCCAAGTCAAAGCACGGAGAAGCTAGCATTTCCAAAAGAGAATTCTTATGACCAATTCATTAATGTTAGCAAAACAATGTCTTTTTTTCTTAATCTTTTTTCTGGGAAATAGCATAACCATTTTTGCAGAAACTTTCCAAAAGAAATCTAAGCAGAGGCAGACACCCAGCATAAAAATTCACAAAGTTATAAATAAACAGAATTAGGATTTATAATTAGAAGCATCAGGCAAATTTATTGGGTAGCATAGTATCAATAACAACCGTTTTTATCACTGTAGCCCCAGAAATGCTGCTCAGGGACCATAGCTCCACCACATTAAATGTGTACAAACACAGAATAGGGATATGTATTCAATATTGCTGTCCCAAAGAGCTTATAACTCGATTTTTAGACAACAGGAAACAGATAAATCCAGACACATGGGGAGTGCAACAAAACAACAGGAAAATATTGTTCAGTGTGACTGGCAAATCATCTCAAGGTACTATCTATGTATTGCCAAGCTTTTCACAGGTGTTGGGGAAAATAACAGCTTTTAAGGAAAATGAGACTTTGCCAGGTAATAAGGGATAGTTTTGCATATACTTATAGAGGAATAGGAAAAAAGCACACAGAAATTCAGCCATGCTATGGGCCTCCAGGCAGATGACATCCAGCAGTGAGAAAGGGCCAGTAACCAAAGAAGAGTGGACTGGAAAGGACGCCATAGTCCAGGATGGCACCCGAGTGGTTTCCCTAATTATTGGGATTGCCACGTGTCCATCTCTGTGCAGAGCGGGGACTGTACAACTTACGGACCATTATTCTCCTTTCACCTTCTTGCCACCACGAACAGGAGGAAACAGCCTGCTTCACTGCCCTGTGCTGGGGAAGGATGATTATCTTCTGCAGCCTTTGTTTCTTTGACCCCCAAAAGATTGGTTGGAGGAGAAACAGAACTCATAGATACCTTTAATTAAAATGGGAAGAAGAGGTGCAGGACAGCTAGAAGTGACCTTACCATCTTGATTTCAAATCACCATCCTTAGTGCTGCTCTTCAGCTTCCGCTGCAGCCCTGGGGTGTTTCGTGCAGACGGTGGGTGTTGAGGGCTGCGAAGGTTCATTCCCAGCCAGAGGGCTGCGAAACAGCAGGGAGAAACCCACGGTTCCCCCTGGGTGGACAGGACGTCTCGTGAGGTAACCGGCCTCAGGCCGGCGACGGGCCATGCCTACACCCGGAGTTGGAGTGCGGCTGTAGGACAGCCGCGGGGACCTGAGCGCAGAGACCGGCGCTTTGGAAGCGGGGCCAACAGCCGAACGAGGAGCAGGGCCCGGCAAGGCGCGGGACGGCCTGCGGAGCGCGGCGGAGCGTGCGGTATGACTGCCACCTGCTGGGCACGCCATGGCGGGCCGCGGAGAGGAGAGCCCGCCGCCCCTACCGCCCCTCATAGCCCGCTGTTGCCCACCATCGTCCCTCATAGCCCGCTGTTACCCACCATCGTCCCTCATAGCCCGCTGTTGCCCACCATCGTACCTCATAGCCCGCTGTTACCCACCATCGCCCCTCATCGCCTGCCCCCGCCCGCCATCGGCCTTCCTAGCGCCGCCACCGCCCGCTACCGCCCCTCATGGCCCACTGTTGCCCACCATCGCCCCTCATGGCCTGCCCACGCCCGCCATTGCCCTTCGCAGCGCCCCCAGCCGCCATCGGTCACACTTGCCGGGGCTGGAGTGGGCAGCAGATCCGCCTCATTCGCTCGGCAAGGCTAGCTGCCTGCGAGCATCGTGAGTTACAGGGAGCAAGGCGTCAGGCCTCTCCCATGGCCCAGCGTTAACGGCACATCATGCAGAGGGGCAGTGGCAGTGGAGATCGCACCCCAAGCAGGATGCATCCCGGCTCTTGGTCCCTGTGAGGTGCTGAGGCAAAGGGTCAAGAGCCTTTCTGCCACGTGAGCCACCCTGGTTCCTCTGCCTCAGCCCTCAGGCCAAGCTCTGACCTGCCTTCACACCCACCGGCATGCCTGTGGCTCTTTTTAGCACTTGCAGATGGCTTGAAGCTGCTTTCAGAGCGCTGCCTGCAAACCTGCAGTGTCTTAAGCACCAGTAATTTAGACTTGACCAAGACGTCCGCAGAGGACACTGCAGTTTGCCTCTCCCTGCAGAAAGCATCCTTTGCTCTCTGTTAGGCTTATCAGCTTTGCCGGAAGAGTTCCAAAAGCCTAAGCCTCCTCTCCAGAAGCAGGGAGGGCGCTCATCTTCCCGAAACAGCTATTCAGCAATCCCTGGATGTTGTCTGAGAGCATACAGCCTTCCAGAGCTGTCACCATGGGGCATAAATGCTGGTTCCTACAGCAATCAGCATGTGGGACCTAAGTGGCTGGCTGAGGCGAGAGTGGATCATTGGAGGGGATGGAGCAGCAAGAGGTAATCTCTGCTGTTTGTTCACATTGGAAAACAGCTGGAGAAATAATCCCACCATTCAGTGCCAGTGTGACCTGCTTTGCTGCAAATGCTTGTCTTTGGTTCACACTTTCAGCTGCTCCCCACCATTCATAAAGTTTAAGGAGAAGATACAGGTAATTTTCTGATGAATGCCACCATTACCTTTGTCATTTGTCACCATTGCCTTCATCATTAGTTCACTGAGAAAAAGAAGCCTTTCAAACAGGATCAAGAGGTGAATAATTCATAACTACCCTTGGCAATTTGTTCTGAGGACTAATTGTTCTCTCAGTTAAATTTTAGTTCCTGATTCCTGATTTGCATTTGTCTGGCTTTTTCTACAGTTCTGTATTTTTTCCCCCTTTTTTACTAGCTGGTAGAAACTCAATCACAGTTTCTCTGCATCTTGTTCTTGATTAGCTAAACTGGCTGTGCCTACTACAGTTATTACTATAAGGGATATCTTCAGGGCTTTGGCAATCTTTATGATTTCCAGTATCTTCTCCAATGTTTTAACATCCACTCTGAATGTGAAGAGTTGCTTTGTACAAGTATATTCTAGTTTCTGTCTGATCAGGAGGACTATGAAAGGAGGAAAATCCTGAGACCCAGGACTCCTGTACTGACATATCTAGACATATCTATGACTATATGGGCCCTTTCCTTGAGGACTCACAGTGAAAGCTTACACTTTGCTCTTTTCCTGCTTTCCAGCACTGTTGCTGGCTTATAGTTTTTTTTTGTGCAGCCATTACCTATGTTTTTTCTTCTTGATATAGCACTTTTGCTCCATTTTAATAAAAGTCAATTGATGTATAAAGGCACAGCATAAAGAATCAACTTTTTCCCCCATAAACATTGCTTTTTACCACAAGAAAGACCCCATTTGATGGTAATTCCCAGCGACAGCTACTTTATGAGATTTGTGGTGGTAATATACGAAGCCAATATGTGTACATTGAAGGTGGAAGTGAGTATATTTTGTATCATGATTGTTAGAGACTGAGAGCAGTGGTACAGCATGATGAGTTTTGATGACAACCTGCGTGCATACCCCTAGTCCATTGCAAACATGAGATATAAAGCATTTCAGCTTCCCAGGCACAGCTGCAGGTTGGGCAGAGAAGAGATTCAGAGCAGCCCTGAGGAGAAGGACTTGGGGGTGTTGGTCAATGAGAAAATGAACG
>JASSUY010010600.1:0-10875 GCA_032466535.1 Forpus xanthops
TTGTGTGGTGTTTCATTAGAATACCATTCAGAAACTATTTTGTCATCCAGGATGCCTTATTTCCTCTTCCAGATGATGAATTTCAGTCAGAGGAGCATCCTTTGCACCAAGGACTATTAAAAAAAAAACAAACAAGCAAGCAACAGATAACCCAAATAATAGTTATGGACTCCAGTAGTCTTCTCCTTGCTTCAGGAGGTCTGTCACCAAAGCAAACACCAAAGCAGGGAAAAAATAAAATGGAGCTCTCTCCACTCACATGTTCATGAAGTTGAGCAGTAACATAAAAGGATGGGGAGTGGGTTCAGATCTTACATCACCCTACACAGTGTGGTTTTTGCTACTTGAGGCAAATGCATACGTAACATGAAAATTGTGCCCATAGATTCAGGGGCTTAAAATAAACGAGGAGTCCTATTTTTACTTAAACAAATAGATCAAATTACTGTAAAGTATTCATTTAGTTGTTAAATCTTCCTAATAAGATACGATTTAGCTCATATCTGTTGTTTCTTTCCCAAAGAACTACATTGGTTTTATGGGTACTAAAGGGAGGTGTCATTGCCCCTGACAACTCAGCAGTTAATGATCTAAAGAACCGGAGGAAAGCATTAGGGTGTTTCAAGGTCCTGCACCTAGTTGTCAGCTGTTGTAAATTGGCATAAGCTGAGTTATTTTTGTAGAGTGATGTCTGATCCATAGGTTCTGTTTTTAGGACTGTCTATGCAGTTCTACTGTTTAGAAATGTTTCAGTTACTGTATTTTCCAGTCTGGGCTGTAGTTCATGGCTTTCATATGAAATGCATTTAGCTGTGCAGCAGGCTGCATTCTGGCACCTGCTCTCACCTCTTTGCATGTCCTTATGGGGATTTGTGCTAGGTATACTGTTTCTCTGGCTCACTCTTCTTTCTCTGATTATTTCTCTCCCTCCATGGACCATGATCTCCCAGTCACAGTGTATACTTTTAGATTTTCAGTGTTATTTTAGGCATGAGGGTGGTGTAAGTGTGCACTTTGTGTTCATTAGTCTGGGATGACCCAGAAACATGCCCTTGTGGAAAAAAAAAGAACAACTTCCTGGGCTGTACAAGGAGGAGCGATGCCAGCAGCTCAGGGGAGGTGATCTTCCCATCTACTCAGCACTGGTGAGGCCACATCTGGTGTGCAGCATCTAGGTTTGGGCTTCCCCAGTACAAGACATGGACTTACTGGAGAGAGTCCAGCAAAGGACTATGAAGGTGATTAAGGGATTGGAGCATCTGTCATCATAGGAGGAGAAGCCAAGAGATCTGGGTCTGCAGCTTGGAGATGAGGAAACTCAGAAGGACCTTATTCTGTATGAATATCTGATGGGGAAGTAAAGAAGACAGAACTAGACTTTTCTTAGCAGTGCCCAGTGACAGGACAAGAAGCAGTGGACACAAACTGAAATACGGGAGATTCTATTCAAGCATAAGAAAAAGCTTTTTTATTGTGAGGGTGGTCAGACACAGAACAGGTTGCTCAGGGAGACTGCAGATTATCTGTCCTTGGAGGTACTCAAAACCCAACCAGTCCTGCTGTGAACAGGGGATAGGACTGGCAGATCTACAGAGATTTCTTCCCACCTCAGCTGTGCTGTGCTGAGACCTCAGACCCTGCCACTTTAAGTTTGTTGCAAATGCAATACTGGATCTCTGGCATCCTATCTGCTCTCATGCCCATCTGCTAGAATGGCATTATGCCCACTCAGAAGGTGCTATGCCAGTTTCAACAAGACACAGGTGCCAACCAAACATAGATTTAGAAAAATACCCTGCATAAGATCCTCCTGGTAGTAAGTAATGCCAAATTAGGCCCACATGCTTCATTATGAGGGATCACATCTGTTGAGGCTTGTGGGCATTGTACCATCAATTACAGCCTTTATCTTTCTCTTTCGTAAAATCTTTAGTGAATGGAAAGCAAAATTTATGAGCCAATAAAATGCCTTGAGAAAGTCTGGGGTTTTCCTATGTCATCTCTGTCTTGAAATCTCAAATTGCAAGCTGTTTGTGTTTATATCCCTTGGTTAGATATACTTCAGTATACCCTAGATTTGTTTGTGAATGCAAAAAAAAAAAAAACATTGAAAAATACAATCTTTTGTGTCATTTAATAGCATGAGAGAAGGATTATGTGCAATTTGTTTGATACCTGTTAGCTTTGAAGAATTATTTGGACTGTTATTTTCATTTAGTAGAATAAAATTCGCCATTTGATTATTAGCACAATTTGGTGAATTGTGTTTTCAAGTTTCACTCAGGTATCCAAGAGAACACAAGTTTCAATCTGCTGGCCACCATGGTCCCTATTTTATGTTGTCTGTTGTTGTGTGTGAGACCTGAAGAAATTACATTGCTCAACATACGCTGAGAAGAGCTGATGACACAGGAAGAACCCTTAAGCCCTCTTGCTTAAAAAAAATTGGTCCTATGTAGATAAATGTGGGTGACAAAGTGCTGACTTTGTGCTGCCTAACTCACTTGGAAGCAATTATCTGTGCTGGCAGTAGTCTATAGGATATGTTCTTCATCTCGCACAGGTTCACCTGGGAGTTCGCTATGCCAGAAAGACACCTCCTGAGTCTTCTCACTGTTGGCTCTGAGCTACTTTGATCTGTGCTCAGTGGGCTTTCTTCAGGATCTCTCCAAACTAGAGCATGGGATTTAACATGAGTGATATAATTTAAGCAGGACTCTGTAATGCTAGGGTGGGGTGAAGAACACCAAGAAGCTGTCTAGAGCAGAGCAGTCTAGATAATATGATAAGGACTAAGTGTGTGGACCCTATGTAGTGTTTCATGATTTAGCTTAGGGTGTAGCTGAGGGGAGGGGGGAACTCCTTTGTACCTGTCTACACCTCATACTTACCCTGATGAGAACTAGCTTGCATTAATTGGCAGTTAGCTTAATTCTTTTATGCCTGTCATAAAAGCACAAGCCCAAACAAAACCCTGTGATCTGTCAGTGTGTGCTCGTTCCTAATTCATCCAGGAAGCTCGCAAGGAAAGGCAATTCTGCCTCCCAACCCTGCCTGCAGAGGCAGCGTGGGAGGCCGGCTGGAGATTCGGATGCTGAGCTCTGACTGCTATGACTGTGCCTCATGCTGTTGTGGCTGATGGGCAAGCCAGCTGTAGCACACACCAGTGATATAAAGCACCGTAATTTTGATGGTGTTTATTCCACAGTTACATCATTAAGAGAAATATGTTCTAAAACTGTGGCAAGTCCTACAAACTGAATTTTATTCTCATAATGATACAAATATTGATATCCGAACAGTCCATTATTCATGCACCATTAGGTAATCTACTCGTGGCCTTTTCCAACATCTTTCCATCTGAACCTGGAGAACATGTATTGTCATATGGTTCACCTATTCTTTAAGAGTTAAAACAGTAACGATAGCACAGCAGGGTCTTGTCCATAAACAAAGGAAACATTGCTCTAAATTCAGTACTATTTCTGTTTTTATTCTGTGATTGCTTCTTTGTTGTTAATCACTTGCCCTACTTAATTCATTCATTATACTCGAAAGCTTTGAGATTAAACCCCCAGGCAGGATAGCTTCATATGAATCCTTTCTTTTTTATCTGTTCCAAGTTAGATTAAGTCTAGGTCCTGTTTAATGAGGTGCCACTTGCTGGCTTTTCATGCAGAAAGAATTCCTCATACTCAGCGGTATGTATATACCACATAAATTATAAAATATTTTACATTTTTTCTGAATTTCTAACTAATGTGTCCTGCAGAAAACACTGTTATTGCAAGTTCCCGGGGACATGGGTGGTTGACTATTTCTGATTTTGATTTTCCTTTTAGTGATGAATCTTGCTGTTCACTTTTCAATTATTTAATTTATTTTTTATTTAACTTATTTCATAGTCATTTTGTACTATGCCCATGCATAGTAATGCTTCAGTGTTTGTGGCCCAGTAGGGCCAATGTGGCTTAGGCATGGCAAGTTTGTGGTCACCAATAGCTCAGGGAGTGTGACAGGTCTTTCACTTCAATCTGAGCAATGAAGTACTTTACATGACCATTCTTACTGTGGTCAGGCTTCAGCATGGTTCTATGGCTGGAATTTGTACCTTTGTATCTTCACTGAATTTTCTTTGCAGCACTGCTGTTGGGCTTCCTTATAGCCTCTGTTAGGTGGTTAAAAAACATTGTTCCATATTGGCAAATTCCTGATACTAATAGTGATACTTCTACATTCATAGCACTGCTTGTACTGATCCAACTTTGGTGATTCCATGCTGGACCCATATCCATGGCTTTGGCTTTTGCATATTCTTTCCAACACCAAATAACTGTTTGGTTGAAAATGCCATGCAGAGCTCTGACATCATACTCTCTGTGTATGTGTGCTATACTGCCAAATCCCACCTTTCTGAAAACTGGGGACATACCTCTTTTCACATGTTTTTATTTTGAGGCAGGGAATCAGAAAAAGAAACTGGAGTTCATCTGTTTTGGTAAAAGCCTGCTAAAGGTAAGTGCTAGATTATGCTAGCAATGGAACAGCAACTTTTTCCTGCTGAAGGAAAGTGATCACAAATAGTCTCTATCATGAAATGGCTCCTAAAAACCTTTCCTTCTTTTTCAGAATTTAGGGCTGAACGCCTTGCTGAAATGGAAGGCAGCAATGGTGTCCGTCCAGGACAGGTCATGTTCCATGGTCTCTAGAGAGTTCCCCTCACTTTTGCCTGCTGAGTTCAGGAGCTCGGTTACCTTACTCCAAAATAAAGCTCCTTTTGAAAGGTTATTCTAGTTATGTTAGTTATGCTGAACTAAGCCTTAGTTATTTTGAATTAAACCAAATTAGGTAGTGGGGGTTTACGTACTTTCTGAATGTTTCTGTGCATTTCTAGGGAAGGTATACTGTAATCCTCAACCTGAGTTTCTGGTGCCTTTTGAACAGTTCCTCTGGACTAATGTAGTCAGTCATATAAGGTCTTGGCTTTAGATCCTTCTTCAGTATTGGTTAGCTGTTTTCTGCTGTGAAGCTCTTGCAAGTACTCTTCCAACACCTGTGTGTGAGAATTATGATGCAATCTGCGTGCCTCCTGGGTTCTTCCATCTTATTGTGATCTTGATGCAAGGTTTTTGAGTATTTCTCCTTTTGATTAGTTCTGCAGGTAGGGAATGTTTTTATTGTAACCAGTATTACTACTGATATTTAGAATCAACATAAAGCTTCATACAGAAGACTGATATTCAGGAGAAAGAGGAGAAGGACATAGTGAGGTTTTTTTAGTTCCTGACTTGTAAGTGACCGATTTTGAGAACACTGACGTATGCTTAGATGGGAGAGAATAGAGTTTGACTGCACCTAAATATTTGGTGTAAGCAATAGCTTACAACTCATTCTTTCTTCTGAAAGAGTCACCAGTCAAAAGGATTCAATGCTAATCGCAGTAAAATGGATATTTGACTAGGACAGAATAGTAGACTTAAGCACATTTTTTTCTAATGCTTCACAGAATCCAGGGCTACAAACTCCATAATGCTCATTTTTTATATTTATATGAAGAATATGCAGAAGTGGATGGCTCAACATAGGTAAAAATTGAACAATTTTACTTTTCTGAAATACCTATAGATATTCAAGCATTACAAGTGCAAGTACTGGTACATAAATATCATCTCCTAATAGTTGCTCGACAGTCCTCCACTTTGTGAATCAATAAAAAAGCCCTTCTATGTTCAGGTCCTTTTAAAATGTTCAAAAAAAAACCATATTAACTAGTTGTTTTCCTTCCTTCTGCCCTCCATTGCTGGTTGTACCACTTATCACCTGTGAGACATCCAAACCTGAAATGGAAATAACAAAGGATATTGCAGTGCTTTCAGTTCAAGGGACTGGTGGTGTTTCACAGCAGGCTTGCCCCCCACAGCCAGCTTTAGAGAAGAGATCGGTAGCTTTTCAACTGCATAGTGTGATGTTATCAAATATTTTGAACCATAATCTCGCAATTACTATTAATATTGCATTAAAAGATTATTTAATGAAGGAGCTCATGCAGAGAACAAGCAATATAATGGCTCCCAGCAGCTTGCCTCCCACATACCTGGAAAAACTCTCTACTGCTACAGAGGGAGGAAGAACAGTTAGTGCCAGTCCTAAACAATAGGTTTCACACTATATCTGTTAAGACCTGTTGCTTTTGGCAACAAAAACTGACTCAAAGGCATGAATTTAAATTTTTAAAAGTGGTGCTTGGTGATTAAAGGCAAACATGGAATATTCTGGTTTCTGCTGTGTATTGTTTAGTATTCAAAGGCAGCTGTGGAGGTGTTGGCTGTCTGGGCGTTCCTTTCCACCATGTATTGTTTAACCTCTGCATGCATCTCAGGGCTGGATCATGTTCTGACAGAACTGTGGGTAATTCAGAAGCAGATGCAATTGCTCTGGTGTAAAACTTGTTGGAGTAACAGAAGAGCAAAGGCTTTAATTCTGCTTTAGAAATGCATTTCATATTGTAATTTTATGTGTCTGTTGCTTTAGTTCTCAGTTGGCAGGACCCTAATATAGCATATCTCACTTTGGTATCTATGACGATGGCTGCCTGGCATTTCCTGAAGCCTTCACTTCATGTATCTGTTTTCTTCTGTGCAACACAGTGCAAGCTGAGTGAAGTCTGCTGATGTTAATGTGTGGCTAAATCCAGACAAGCCAGTAGCTGCACAGTGAGTTCTAGATCACAGACACTTTCAGGGATTGGTCTGCATTAAAGAACATGTGAAACATGGAAGCATTATAAATGAAATAACACTCCTGTACCAATTAAAAAATAATAATGAAAAGAGAAACTTACTAGGTCTGGTAAAATTACAGGTCTGGCAGTCTAAGGACACAGATTGGTCAAACTTTGTAGGAAGACATCTATTTTATTTTATTTTATTTTGTTTTATTTTTTATTTATTTTATTTTCTATTTTTAATCCTCCAACACAGCAAAAATGGACAAGTGTTCCATGCAGTCTTCCTTGTGTCATGCTTTATGAGTGTATGTAAGGAAAATTCTCCATGCTGCTCCATCCTCCAATGAAACAGGTATTAGAACACTCCACCATGTTTCTGGCTTAGCAATAACTTTACAGAGGGCTTTGTTTGAAAAATGGTGGTGTGCTGTAACACCACATGTTAGGTTTTTTTTTCTGTAAACTAAAGAATGCAACAACTCTGTGACAATGTGGACACTTTCATATATTGATTGAATTCCTGCTATCTGGCATTTTAGTACCTCACTCTATAAAGTCCAATCAGATACCTGCAAAATGGGGCCATAAGAATAGAGTTGAGAGTCTTTCTAGCCTTGGATATTCATCCCTTTGTGTTTTACACACTTGGGCTTTGGGTAATTAATACCTGGAGTTTCTCCTTAACAATTGCAGGTTGCTCTGTCCTGACTTTGTCTTTTCCTTGCATCATGGAATTTGGGTGCAGGATGTCTAAAACGGCGCAGTTCGATCTATACACAACAAAGGCCAGGGATTTAATTAGCCTTTAATTCTTCCCATAGAGGGAAGTTGAACCTGCTCTGCTGGTGTGAAAATACCCAGTAGTAATTGTAACTCAAGACCTAGTCTGGATTTCACTTTCACAGATCTCAATGGGGCTGCTGATGAGCACTCCTCTTGTACAGAATTAATAGGAAAATTCTATAAAAAATAAGTGCCTTCACTTCCATTTTTCAGTGCATTTTTATTTTTCACCTTGTATTCTGCTCACTGTAAAGAGACTGTTTACAGCTATTTATATACATTTATTACTAAACAGAAGAAAATCCTACCTCTGACAGAATCTAATTGCTAGATTGGAGATATGAGTGTTCATATCCATTTCTTTACATCTTTAAAGTTCAGTGTTTCCATCCAGTTCATTAAAGAGTAAGCCTGCTTTCCTCTCATCTTTATTTGTGAGTGCATTCGCAAACCATGAATAATTAGAAATGATATTCAAAACAAAGGCCTTTGGGGCTATATTAATCAAGGAGAAAAGTGTTACTCGTGACATTTTATGGGATAAGCACAACTATCAATAGAAGATTATCCTCGTTGCACTCCTTTTCTAGGACTCCTAGTCACATTAGAAATGCAGTATTTTGCAGGAAAAGTACAATATTTTCTCAATGCATGGTGTATTTTTTTAAAAAAGGAAAGTAATATTGCTTTTAGCCTCACAATGTCTTTGGGGGCAAGACTGATTTAACTCAACCCCTTTTACATATGAGAAAATTGCCTAAGTGATTTTCAGGGCATATGGCCTAGAAATGAACTGCGTGCCTTGAATGAGTTCCAGCAAATTTCGTGTGCTCTTCTTTCACTGCATCTTTGTTGATGCAGAAGTCAAATTAATTCAGTCTTCCAAGTGAGGAACCCTGAGTAGATTTAAAGACTGCCTGTCTCTTCTTCTATAGTCATGATTTTCCATGGTATCTGTATTCCACTGGGCATTGAAATCTTCAAAAGTAGCCATAAATTCATGAGCACATGAGAGTTTTCCTGAGAACTGGCCAAACTTTGGAATACTTGCTTGAGGGAGGAAAGTATGGTCATGGATTTCAATATGTTCAAAACCATAACCGATTTATTTTTTATTATTCTTTTCTATGATATATTTTTCTCAATAAACCACTGCTGGCCATGTGTTCTCTCTCCTCATCAATTCCCTCACCTTTTCAGATTAAACAAATGGAACAGAAGAAATAAGTGGAAGAGAGTGTCATACTGTAGAAAAACATTCATAGAAATACATAAAGAGAAGATTTCAAGAGAAATCTGTAGCAGAACAACTGTTTTCACCATCTATTTCTCAAACTGAAGAACCACATATGAAGTACATAGCAAACAGCAGAGTAGTCCATTGTGAGAGGTGCTACTGAACTTGGCATCAGTCTTTTAAATACAGTCCTCTTTCTTTCCTTCATGAGCTTTGGAAAGTAAGCATTTGGGTTCACAAATCCATAACCAGAGTTTAATCAGTCTATGATACTACCGTATTTCTTTTTCTGATCAATTGAACTAAGAGGGAGGGTTTGGCCTAAAAATGACCATCTACAATGCATTCATCTTCTGAACACTGATGTATTTTGCCTTTGTTTCGAAGCACCATCCAGTCTCATAAATGCTTTCACAAATTAATCTAAAATGCAGCTTTCACCGCTATCTGAAGTGCAACTTCTTATTTCTAACAATGCATTCTCCTCTTTGAAATGCCACTTGAATTCTCTTTACTGTGACCATTAAATACAGCTAAACAAAATGAGAAGGCTATTACTAGCATGCAAACCTTGGAAAATTTTTCAGTTATATTTCAGCTATTTTTCAGTTGGTAATGAAATACTCATCTGTTTCTTTATGCTGCTATGCTGTGTCTTATGATGAAACTTCATGAAGTTTCTTTCAGCACTGTTGGTAGTCATGTTACTGGGAATCTAGGTTAACTAATGAATGTTACATTTATAATTTATTCTACACAATCTAAGCTGTTGTTGGAAAATAGTGCCTGCTGAAGCTTTATGAATATAGTTGCAGGTGTATGAATAATTCATAACTTTATATTCACTGATTAGACAAAAGTAATGGAAGTCTTGATCCTAGTTCTTACTGAAGTGACACCCACTAAAAACATCACTTACTTTTTGAACCAGCTGTGATATTTTTCCATAAATGTTCAACAGAAATCCTGTTTCATAGTAAAGTTTCTCCTCCAAATTCAAATAAAGCAAAATATAACTGTTCTTCCATTACTTAAATAAAAATATGTTAATTAATCACACTAAAATTTAAGAGGAAACACATGATCATAGTACACAGGTGCAAAATTATTAGCCACGTCTTCGGTATTATATGCAATTTGAAAACCGAACCTCTCCATTATATTTTCTTGGTGACCGTGCAGTACTTGGTTTCTTACAGATTGCATAATGTAGTAATGAATAAGGAAAAGTTGTACATTCTGTTGGTGTTTTAATCACTTTATTTTAATCTGTGATCTGGCTGTGTCCTCTGTTTTACACAGAGGCTCTGTTCTCAGAGGTTCTTGTTCTCAAGAGTTGTGGAGCTGAGATGTGTAAATTCCAGCTATTGCTGAGAAACATTGCATGGAAAGGGAGTTTCTCAAAGTTCAGTACTGTGTTGTTTTGTCAGAAGAAAGTATTTAACATCATTTAAGTTCAGGCATACTGAATCAAGAACCTGACATTCGTACAGGCGTTCACATATACAGGTTTAATGGATGCTGCTGTCACTTCTGCAGTAAGGCCAAATGTAGTAACCACAAATACTATACTGAGATTACCAGTCTACTACTTAGAGATCACCACTATAATAGTTGGTGGGGTGGCACAGAGTAGGAAAGTTTTGTAAATGATGTATAACTAATAGCCACTGAAGTTTAGGTATGCACCTTGTCGCTTTTGCCATCTTCACATGTCTCTAGAAGATTCAAGTAGGTAAGAGGACATGAATGGCATGGAAATCAAGGCAGCTCTATCACCCGCTTTTATCATTCTCTGAAATCCACAAATAGGGTTCTTTTGCAAACAGATGAAATTAGTTCAGGTACAGACACTAAAAATAATGACTGTAAACCAAGTTTCCTTCAAACAAATTTGCTTCTAGTCTACCTGGAGTCAGAATGATCTTGCTGTACCATAACTCTGAAGTGATGCTATTTATTCAATAGGTTCTGAGGATTTTGTATCATGCAGCAGAATAGAGAATCACAGGCAGTCTCTTTTTCCTGGTGTCATGGGTTCAGCAGCAGCAGTCGTCTTTCCCCTTTAAGTAGTAGCTGGTGAGCACTGTGTTTTGGATTTTTGGCTTGGGAACAGTGCTGATAACAC
>JASSUY010010603.1:0-16790 GCA_032466535.1 Forpus xanthops
GTTCCCTAAGACCAGCAGAGTAAGAACGATGAACTCAAAAAAGTTTGTTTCAGCTCAGGGCGCCTTAATGGGCAACTCTGATCACTCACTTGAAACTTGCAAGGGTAAGAACAGGATCCTCCCCTTGCCACTGACAAGCAGCCTGGCCTTCCTGAGCTAAGGTTAGCTTTTGTATTTAAACCCCTTGGGCTCTAAACACTATACTCACAAGCTTTTGGCCCTAGGGCTTCCTACTAAATAGGTGCTTTTGAAAGTCTAGAGACAGCCAATGAGAAGGTTCTGAGGTACAGAATACAGAAGGAATTTAAGCTGTTTCAACACGCCCTAACAGTCAGAACTACTTAAAAAAATTATCCTGGAATTGAGGATACTAAACAATTTACATTCTTTTAATAATTTCAGATTCACTTTTAAATATACAGTTTTGCTCTACATCTAAAAAAACTAAAGAGTGTGATACAGTTTGACTACAAACACAGACTCTACAAGGAAATCCATGCTTGAGCATGATGCCAAATACAGTATTACGTTCTACTAAAATTCTGTGTCTTTCAAAGAAGGCTTCCTTAAACAACTCTCAATCTTGCACCACTCTCTGAACACTGGCAACCTTCATACCATAAACCAGTTTAAATAGACTTCGAGCAAACCTAAATCCAATAAGAAGTTAGTGTGACCAGAGTTAAGAATTCATCACCTGATCAAAGCTTAGCTCCAATTCTGATTGTTTAGATTTATTTACACTGAGAAGGAAAGCTCTCTAGGTGGATGGCTGTGAAATACATCTTAAAATGCAAGCCACTCCTGAGTCTGACAATGACAATTCTGAAGTGTGTGATTTCTTCCCTGGCTCTTTATAAGCATAAGAGAATGTTTGGATTTCAATGCTAAAAATTCAATTGATATCAAAGCAGATACCAAATGACAGCTTCATTGTGAATACCTACACAATATTTTGCCAGCTATACCACTGTTAAAATTATGTATCATCGTGTGCACTCTATTAAAACCATTCCATGCCATGCAAAAATCCAGGTGTGATCTGCTTCTGTACAACTACTACCTGTAAATACCACACAATCCAGCTACCTCAAGTAGGTAGTACCTGGCTTCAGCAAAGAACTACATACTTGTATCAATTTTAATTTTTGTCAATAGGCCTATTATTAACTGATAATTAAAGATGGCAAAGGATTCATTAATTTATATGTTGTAATATGACTACATGCATCCTTCTCAGCACCTCAATACAAATTCACTTCAATAAAATAGGTCTTCCCGTATTTAGTCAACAAAGGTCTTAACTGAACAGGCTTCTCTCAACATGAAAGTTTTGATAAACATGCTAATAGATGACACTAGTATTTTGCTGTTGAAGTTAGCTGACTCAGCAACTGAATTAGCTTCATGCCAAAGACATATTGCAAATGCCAGTCATAACAATTACATATACAAAGATTTATTTCCCAAGTCCAATGCTTTTCCTCTGAAGAAGTAAATGGTGCTAAAACTAAAATCTTAAAGACATGCAAAACAATTGCCTAAAGAGCATTATATTAGAAAGAACAAAAAACAGTTTGGACTTCAGAGAGTTTGAAAGACAGAGTAATATTTAACCTCTGTGTAGCTTTATGTTTCAGTTTTTGTCTGTAACATGGAGTCAAGATGAGTTGGGTTTAAGCATTATATCAGCACTTAAATTTACAACCTCTAACACACCTCGAATTTTAGGCACGTAAAATTTTATACTTGAACAATCCACAGGACTTGTATCTTCTGAGCACTGGCAGAAATATGCACTTAAACTATAAGTGAGCAGTTCAACCTTCAACCAAGCCTTCAGGGCAGGATCTGCCAAGTAATTGTTCTTTGGCTGTTCTCCCCTTAGGAATTCATTTTCAGGGCATATACACTGGGTTAGTATTGGCACAAAATACTACTGCTTTATCTTATGCATTAGCCAGAAAAGGAAGTTCTCTTTTATCCAACAACTAAGCAGCTGCAGCAGTCCCCCAGGATGTAGCAGACCCAGGTTCCAATTCCTCCTCAGCATAAGGAAATGCGAACTCTAAGACAGTGATACACACTATGTAGGCCTATTGGAAAGCTCAAGGGGAATCCTTTGTATTACTGAAATGTTTTCACCATGCACATCACCTGTGAAAACTCAGGACAACTGAAAACTTAGGACTGTGGGTGTTACGGCCCTGCAGGAAAAAGCCTATAAGAAGCATATAAATATACTGATTAGGGAAAAAAAAATCTTCAATACTAACACTAGGAAAGTGCAAAAAATATGCAGTGTAAATGCCCAAAGGTAAATTAGATATCAGTTTTCATGAATCCATTATCATGAATAGTATACCAAAGTATTTAAAACAAAGTTTTGTGAGGTCTTATTTTAACTTTTGGGTCTGGGGACTAAACACTGCCTTTCTTACAATAACTAAGTGATTATCTGGTATAACAACTGAATAGTGCAGAGAAAGCACTCTAATGCAAGACATTTAATTACATCTGAAACACTACTTAAAAATAAGCCAGCAATATTCAAGGTAACTTCCGAGTATCAATAGCATATTACTCCAAATATAAAAAGGCTTTTACTTAGAATCATATCATAGGATGGTTAAGGTTGGAAAGGACCTTAAGATCACCTAGTTCCAACACCCCCTGCCATGGGCAGGGATATTTCACACCAAACCACATCACTCAAGGCTCTGTCCAACCCAGCCTTGAACACTGACAGTGATGGAGCATTCACAACTTCTCTGGGCAGCCTGTTTCAGTGCCTCACTACCTTCACAGTAAAGAGCTTCTTCCTTACATCTAACCTGAACTTCCTCTGTTTAAATTTCAACCCATTACCCTTGTCCTATCACTACAGTCCCTGATGATGAGTCCCTCCCCAGTATTCCTGTAAGCCCCCTTCAGATACTGGAAGGCTACTATGAGGTCTCCATGAAGCCTTCTCTTCTCCAGGATGCACAGCCTCAACTTTCTCAGCTTGTCTTCACATGGGATGTGCTTCAAGCCTCCTATCACCCTCGTGGCCCTCCTCTGGACTTGCTTCAACAGCTCCATACCCTTCTTATGTCAAGGTCACCAGAACTGTACACAAAACTCCAAGTGGGGTCTCACAAGAGGAAAGTAGAGCAGCAGGAATTTCCTTTAACCTGCTGGTCACTTAGCGAAAGGTCGTACAGCTGTCTTCACTAAATTCTGAAAACTTCTCAGAAGTACATTGGACAGACAGCCTAACATTGGCTACATGTGGTTCCTTCTTTCTCTCTCTTGCCCTTTCCCATGGGGAAAAGATGTCTAGCTCTCTGCACAGGGAAGATCCTAGTATCACTTTTATTAGTAGGCATGCCTGGTTTAAGTAGACAGACAGCAGAAACCTGAAGATGTACACCTTGTCAAAGGGACCAGTAATGACAGGATTTGTGATGATCTTTTGCACCCCTGTTTTAGTCTAGAAAGTTGCTTGCCTCAAGTTCTTGTTTAATGAGCAGCTCTCCCCTCTTAAGTGTTAAATAACCACAAGAAGGAACGCTGCTTCATGTGTGGCTTAAGTTCTACTTTTGCCCTGCAGAGAGGCTGAAGCAGCACACAGACATGGAGCTGGCCGCTACACAGAGATGGCTCTCACAGCTGCCAAGAGCCAAGTTTTGAAATGAGCATTCCTCTTGCCTTGCCTGGCAGTGCTGTGGCCAGAAGAGCTAAGAACTGCAACTAAAACATGCAGTCCTCCAGCCTAGAGGAGGATCAGCGCAAACTGCCTCATCCTGGGTATCCTTCAAGTGCTTCCTTTTCTGTCTTCTCACCTTGGTTGCCAGAGACTGACTCACATTCCACTGCCTCCCCTCCAGTCTGCGTCACAGTCTGACTTCCCCATGTCTTCTTCAACTGCTACATTTCTTCATTTTCCTTCCTGTCTGAGTCAGAGGCTCTCCTGCATCTTCACTCTCCCACCACTTACATTTTTTCTTCCTCTTGACAGGCCTCACCCTATACACATGCTTCCCAAAGGAGCACCCATTTTAGGCTCCCTTTTGGTTCCTTCTTCTCATAATAGTAAAATCAAGAAACCAGGTGTCTTGTGAGGTTAGTGGGATACCCCTTGCAGAACTGCAGGACTAGTGGGGCCCTTTATCTAACTGCTTACCTTGTACCTGAGGCCATTCAATTTAACCTGCAAGTACCTGTGGTCAAGCTCCCCCTCACCTCTTCTCTGTCAGTGGGTCCCACAGAACAGACATCTCACCCTTGTAATTGTGCACTGTTTTGCTCTGTGGACATGGGTGAAAATGCTCATAGACTCTAAATTTCGATTGTTAAATCCAACAGCAACCCTCCTGTGTCCATATTGGCTGTGGTACCTTGCTACTAAAAGCTCAGACTCTAGATCTGGTGTCTTATCCTTCCTGAAGGCCTACGATAACATTTGTATGTCCTCCTCTTCAGTGATTCACCTGCACAGGAACTCTCTCTTGCATCTCAGCATTTCAGTGTTCAAACAGTGATGTTTAAAGCAAGCAGCTCATGAGCTGTAACCTCTCTCTTCCTTCTGTTTACTCTTCAAAATACAAGCACAGAGATCTACAGAAAACACCAGCTGCAATATGCAAGTCTGCTCATGCTTCTAAGGGTTAGGGCCAGTGCCATGGGACAGGTAAAACAAACACTCATCTAACTTGTGGTGATGGCCAGGTTCCCTTAAACCTCTAACATTCCCCCTCTGAAAAAATATGAAACACAGTTTTTTATAAGTGCCTTCTTTTTTGCCTATGCCATTCCTTTACATTTTCCAACAGCATCACAGAAAGCTGGGCTAAGGCGGTTAAAGAAATACCAGAAAACTAATTTCAGCAGCTTCCAGACAACACTGTTCAGCTTCTGATAGTCCTGCTTCAACTTCACAGGTTCAAAACCACAACACCTTAACGCCAACAGCTGTTCAGACCAGAACCCCTACCTCCCCAAACAATTAATCACTTCCTTAAACCACCTCTAGCTGGCACACAGATTACTATGTTACATGGTTGTAGATGGCCTTGAATAATCAGGAGGAAGTAAGAAACACCCAAAATTGTAAAACAGTTTGCTCAGAGCCCTGCCTATTTCCTCTCCAATTTAAGGCATCACTTTGTCTCTCCACTCCACAGCAGACATCACACTGCTGCATATCAGTTTTTACACAGCCTAAATATATGCCATGGGTAATGCTCACTCCATCCCAGATGCCAATGAGGACTAGTACCTAACTCTCAAAGGCAGGATACTTCCCAATGAGCCAAAGAGGCAGTTGACCTCATGACATGCTGCCGTTGCTGATGGTGATGTTTTAAACTCACAGATCAGCCCTGCAGTTTGCACTGTTACAGCACGTTTTATAAATACATCTTTTTATCACCAAAGACACAAACTACTTCTCTTTCTAGAATTAGATGTAAATGTAGAACTTGAACCATGTAACTACCTACTACAGCTTTAGAGCCAAAAGTCAAATTTTTACTTAAAACTGACACATAAGAGATAAAAAGAAGCAAGCAAACATCCTTGAGCACTGACAACCTCAATGAGAAAGTCTCAAAGGTCTTCTACTGTTACTGTAAATGTTAACATAATAGCAGAACATCTATCATCAGAAAGTCCCCGAATTCCCCAGCTATTTGTTGTTTCAGCTATACTGGCATGATACCGCAATCTACAGTTATATATTAAACCTGTCTGCCAATGTAGTAAGTCTGACATTATGCATTTACAAATGCACAGATTGAAAGATGTAGGTACTACAACAAATGACAAGGAACAATTAATGTCTTTGGTTCTTTCTTTTTAAATCATCCATCTGTCGTAGAGAAAGATCCTTTTTGGATCACTTATTTTAGCCTCTCCATATCCCAGCTGGAAGTACTTTTGGAAAGTCCCACAAGAATTTTTAACTGGCCTTGCTGTGTAAGAAGAAATCATTAGTTCCTGCGTGGAAACAACTAAAGCATAATATGCATGGAGAAGAGAAGGCTGCGTGGAGACCTCATAGCAGTCTTCCAGTATCTGAAGGGGGGCTATAGGGATGCTGGGGATGGACTATTCATTAGCAACTGTAGTGCTAGGATGAGGGGCAACAGGTTAAAACTTAAACAGGGAAAGTTTAGATTGGATATAAGGAAGACTTTCTTTACTGTTAGGGTGGTCAGGCACTGGAATGGGTTGCCCAGGGAAGCTGTGAATGCTTCATCCCTGGCGGCATTCAAGGCCAGGTTGGACAGAGCCTTAGGTGGCATGGTTTAGTGCAAGGTATCCCTGCCCATAGCAGGGGTGTTAGAACTAGATGATGTTCAGGTCCTTTCCAACCCTAACTATTCTATGATTCTATGCAAGTTCTTTTACTACCTTATAACTGAAGAACTAGTCCATAGTAATTAACACAACATAGTCTCAAGCAGGGGAGGAAGCAAGCATTAGAGTGATACTACTCCAGGAACAAAATCACTATGGCACCAACAGATCCCACTGAAATGATAACCCTAACTTAAACCTGTGGTTAACATTTTGCTTGTGAAAACCTGAAATCCATAATCCTTTATTAAATATCATTTTGTACCTCATATAGTGCAGCTGTATACAAGAGCAGTGCCACTAAAAAAGGTCCTTTCCTGAACAACTTTGCAAATTAAGACTAAAGCTAGGTTCAATCCAGTAAGTGTTTTCTGTGATTGCAGAACTCAGTGAATTCTGGACTGCCCCACATGGTTTTAAAAACAGCTGTTTTCTAGTTCAGACAGGATAGAGATATCTGAAAATCAACTTTTATCTCTGAATAATTTGTATGGAATGAATCTGGCATGAGGAGTACAGAGAAAGCTTAAAAGGTACATGTTAGAGATCATTATGGGGAAATCAAAATTCCAATAACCTTAATTGTTCCACAGAAACTCTGGGAGAACAGCAAAAAAAAAAAAAAAAAAAAAAAAAAAAAATCAACCCAAAACCAACCCTTGGTATACAATGCACAAGCCCTTTAATCCTACACAGATGAATCTTACTGAACAATTTTATCTGCCTTAATAAAACACACACCACAAATGATTGCAACATTAATTTGTTGGATTCTTCTCCGTATTTCTCAAGAGCTTAGCTCATCAGAATATTTTATCTTGACACAGAATTATCTGTACCATATGTTTCTTGATCCTTTCTTGCTACTATTCAGTCAAGAAAACTGAAGTATTGTTTAAACCAGGAAACACTGAAGCAATAAGCATACCTTGATTTTTCTTTCTAAATCAGCATTTGTTATTTTACCTATGAATTAAAAAGCTAATTGTTTATTTCATTTTACCCATCACACCTCTGCTGCTGTCAATGTATGTATGTCAGTGTATGAAACAATGTAAAAAAGTGATTTACATTTTCAACAACAACAAAAAAGCAGCCATCTGCAATACGGAAGATATCAGCTATACCCTGATACGACAAACAAGTCAAAATCAAAAAGTTGTCATGTTAAAAAGACATTAATAGCTATACTGAAGGTATATTATTAGAGATATCCATTGAGAAAAACCTCACATATTTAAATTTTTATTTCCTTCCTCCTTTCATATCAGTTATTCTAACAAAACTATGCAGGAAAAGGTTTTCTACATTATACTTATAAAGAAATTTAATAACCAAAACCAGATCAAGGCTAATCAAGCTATTGGATGAGATATAACACACTTCTTTTTGATACAACTGTTGTGAAACCATACTGAAAGAAGAATTGCATATCAGACCTCTGCAGAATAGGATGCTTATTTGTAGCAGCTGGCTGCAAAATTTGACTCTGAACTTTTAAACTTGTGTTACTATTCCGGAAATAGTCAGGTCCCTTTAATACTAGATTGCCACTTTACAGGAAACAGACAAGTCACTGAAAAGGAAAAACAGATTCAAATGATACAGGAAGTTGAACACATTCTACATGTTATTAGTGAAAACTAAGTACCTTAAGAATTATTACAACATATGAAATACCAGTCAAAATCAAAAATAAAGTATATGCTGCATCTGACAATACAAGCATGTAGGTCACTGAAGATGCCTAGAGAGAGGTCACTCAAAGCATTTTGGTCATTCAAGCCATTTAGCCTGTTGAAACTTTCAGTTTCTGTACAAGCCAAAATAAAATCAGACTTGCCTTACTTTTGAAAGTTTCCTGAGGGCAAGAAAGAGAAGCATAAGGATGTAATAAAAAGCCTAGTTGATAACCTTATGGTCTCGCATTATGAAATAAAAAAGTGTAAACAGAAAAGCCTCTGAAAAGAATTTCACAAAAAAAAAAAAAAAAACCTGAAAGAAACAGCAGGACAACAACGCAATCAAATAGCAACAGTTCATACCTGTTCGTAGTGGCAAGTCTGGTGTGATGTAATTTGTATTATTAAATAATGCATTCATTCCCATGAACTGATCCATCGCAAACATCTATGTCAAAATAAAATACTCTTCGTTACAACAGATACACATAATTTTATAAAACATCTATCAGCGAAGAATTTTAAAGTTCTCTGCAAATATTGAGATTGCAAACACACCAGTGCCATATACATTTTATATGAATCACATTTTTGTTGGCAACAGTAGTGCAAACAAAGCTGACAGTACTGACCAAGTTCCACCAGAATCATGAGACCACACTGAGCTCAGCACAGCCTCTAAGTATGCATTTTGCTTACATGTGCTGACAACTATACATTCAGAAGAGCTTATACAGTACATTCTGAAAACCTGACCTCAGATGTCTTCGCTTAACACATTGGTGAGACCCTCTGTGTTTTCATTTTCACTTCTGTGACTAAACCCCACCAGACTACATTCCTTATGTAAATATATTTACAAGCTCTAATGCAAGACAACAGTATATAACCAGGTTAAAGTTTGGCAGTTTGTTTTTTTAACTCTTGACATGTCTTAACTCACAGTAAATGCTGTCAGGTGTAAATTTATCTTGTTCCAAAGTGTAGGAAGTACAAGGGAGAAAACAGTTTATTTTTGGAAATTGAGTAGAAATGATCTCAAACTTTTCATTCAAGCACCAATTGCATAATTCAAATGAATCATGAAGTGACCTAATAGATCAGGAAGAGCTTCTGAAAAGCTTGGCCTTCTGCGTGAGCAAATGAACGTTTCAGTCATCAGTGTCAATGAAAATTTCACAAAAAATCATAAGAAGGGGCCTTCTAGGGCCTAAGGGGCTTTATTTTCAGATAGAATATAAAGAAACCACAGAATAAATTTCAGAGCAAGTGTCACAGACAGGCAGGGCATAAAAAATAGTATTTTTTCAATTGCTTCTTTCAGCAGGCCTAGTTTTCCTTTTCATTTCAGCATTTTACCAGTGGCAAGGCAAGCTGCAGGTGACATAAAAATGCCTTAGAGAAAAAAAAAAAATAAAATTAGAATTCCCCAAACCTCATTTCTGCCAGTAACTACAACACTTTTATGTCTCCATGCTGTAAAGCCTAGGAAACGACATAACAATATGAGAAGAATACGGAACAGAGAGCTAGGAGAAAATACAAGGATATTGAAAATACACAAACCCACTTACTTGGGGATCAGACACTCCCATAATATAGGAATCTTCTCCTGCCATTTTAATTCCTGAAACACAAAAACCATGATCAGAACACTCTTTACTTTTTTCTTTTTATTTTTTTTTTTCACCCAATGTACATCAGTACCTTTAGATTAGACATTATGAAAAAAATTCTTCATTGTGACAGTGGCGAGACATTGGCACAGGTTGCCCAGAGAAGCTGTGGCTGATCCATACCTGGCAGCATTCAAGGCCAGGTTGCATGAGGTTTTGAGCAATTTGGACTAGTAGAAGGTGTCCCAGCCCACAGCAGGGGGTTGGAACTGGATGATCTATAAGGCCCCTTCCAACCCAAAACATTCTATGATTCTATGAATTAAAAGGCCCATCTCTGACCCTTATTTTACTCATGGTAACAATTTCTAAATTACTCTTCAATTCCTTAGAATTTGCAAAAGGCAAGCTAAAGACAGGAGAGGCTACAGCTACAATTTTCCATTGCCTGCTCCCAAGGCAACTAAAAGTGATAGCCAAAATCCTGAAGTAACAATTTCTTAAAATCAGGAATTAATTTGGCTGTATTTTTGCTCTGCCATCAGACTTTCAGCAAAGTCATTACCATGGTTTAGCAAATGCAGGTCTCTGTGGTTTTATACAATAAAAAGACTGAGCATTCATGAAAGAACCCTAACAGTTTTCTTGTTAAGTAATAATAAAGATAAAGATGTCCAAGAAAGAGCATCCAGTATTTTTTCTTTAAATAAAAAGAGCTATTTTTGACTAATTTTTACATTAACTAATTTTTTACCCCTTTATTTGCAAAGGTCCACAAGTGCTTGGCACCTACCACAACTCAATGCTGACAATGACAATTATGGATGTACAGCATACCTAACCCTCTCTCACAAGTCTACATGTAAATGCTGAACACTAGGAAACTTTTGCCAGTAGCAAGCCAGTAGCTGAGCCTGGAAATTTTGTTAGGAATTTATTAGGTCTACTATAAAAGGTCAGTGTTGTTTCCTTTCATGTTGATGTTATTGAAAGAATTATAATTTCACTTATGATGATCTTACTAAAAAAGGTTCACCAAGGGAACATCTGGAAATAACTGTAGTGACTATTTCAAGAGACTCCTATCTGCACGCAGGCAGACCCTTTAAGTAAGGTTAATATCTAATAGAAGACAGAAACATGCCGCTGAACTTCATATTCCACCACAATACAATGAACATGAGCCATGTTTTCCAGCAAAGCAAAGTGAACGGTGAAAAAAGAGCAGCAAGTCATCAGCAAACCAGCAAAGAAAAACTGACTCACAGTGTACCTTCTACAGGAACTACTAGAAAGGCAAAAAGTAAAAAGAAACTTGGAATACTCAGATACTTCACTTTAACAGAGGCTTAACTCAGCTTACTAACAAGTGCCAAAGACAACAGATAACCATCCATCCCACACAAGTAGAAAATGAAAGAAAACCTAAAATGGAGAAACAGGAGACTTAATACCCAGATAACTTCCAGAAAAAAAGAGGTCCATGAGGATAAAGTTATTTTTTAACCTAGAAAATAAAAACATTCACCTGCTTCAATTCCATTTTAGAGAGAAATGTTTACTGGGTAGTATTTATTTGCAGTATTTGACCAAATAGAAAATAACTAGTTTCAGCCGAAAATAGGTAAACAAGATAGCAAGCATCCATCCAAGCTGTACTTCAAGCCATCCATGACCTACTTCATCACCTAATATATATATATAATATATATATATCAGGACTTCAGCAATATTAAAAAATGCCAGTCAGCCACATTATCTCTCAGGCACATTCTACAAAGCAGTAGTTTAGTCAATAATTTGCTATTGTTATTAGCAACCTTTATGGAAAAAAAGCCAACATACAAGGCATAACAAAACCTTCAGCATATAACAAACTTTACTAAGATGTTTTTATTTGCCATTCTGTTCCATAGAAATAACCCTCATCACCAATTGACAGGCTACTGAAATAACTGCAATTTAGTTTTTGGCAAGCACTTCCCAGTTACAGACATAGATATTACAGAAAACAATCTGAAGACCTCAGCAGCCAGTATTTTTTTAGGAGGCATCAGAAAATACCCACCCTGCTAATGCATACTGATTTGCATTCACAACTAACTGTGAGTGCAAATGCCAGATTTCTTCTGCAGAAGCAGAATAAAAACTGGTCCTAAAAGCCTTGATCTGTGATGTCTCATATTTAATCACTTATTGTTTCAAGAGTCACATGTACAAATTGTGTTCCGAAGTACGTGAAGCACCCAGGTGTGATATGGCACATGTGTTTCTGCAGAAAAAATGAACAAAAAAATCCAAGGAGCTAATATGAATAGCATCTGCCTACCTGCCTGTTTGCCAAACCTATGCTTCCTTGCAAAACTTTCAAACAATGCATCTCACAGCTTTTTCTGTAAGTCCAACAGGATAAATTTAACGGCAAGTTTTGCTCTTCACCCTATTCCAGTTTCTTGGACTGCATGACACTCAATCCAGCAGAACTCTGTGGGACAGGGGTAGTTCTCACACCTGCTGCGCTTCCCGGTCATGTACACAGTTCTACAGCAGAACTTCAACACAGTGCAAAAATACCAGAGAGGAAGTATTTCTGAAAACCTTTCATTTAAAGCACTTTGAAATAAGAATTAGAATCCATACTGAAGTAACACTGATGCCTACCTGAATTGGCCCTTCAGTTTCACCTGATCAAAAAGGTAATTTTGTCCACTGCATCACCCAGAAAGCCAATGTCATGACAGTGAAACAGCAGTTACTATAGGTTACACTCAGAAGCAGCAAAGTAACTACTGACATACTACCCAGTTGCTGTAGGTGCATGATAATGAGTTTCTAACCAGGTATTAAACTCAATTTCTCTCACACCAAAACCGCAGGTGTTGCTTACTTGACATCTTTTGTGCTCAACAGTCAGCTGCAGTGTTTGGGGGAGAGATTAGACATTTTCTCCAGCTTGAATGCTAAGCTGGTTTATTATAAACACATGATAATTTAGATGTGCAAACATATGCCTTTGTAAACTGACACTTGACTGCCTTTTCAGGGCCTAGACAAAAATTAACCAAGCTGTTTAATATGACCCCTCTAAATGAAAACTGAAAACACTCTAGGTTTCACTGTATGTTTTGTCCTCTTTCGAAACCATTAAAATGTTTTAGGAACCCTACCTCCAAAATAGAATTTGTCTCCTTAGGACTTATTTAATTTACAAAACCCAAAGTTTCCTCCTCTTACGAGAAAACCGAGGCAAATCCAGAGAATCAATAACATGATCAAAACCCAAAAGACGTGTAGAAAAACAGACCCTAGCACATGATTTTTAATTGGCTTCTTCACTTATTATTGCTTGAGTTTCTAAGCACCTTTTCTACATGCATTAAGCGCTAAGATTAGCATCTACTACAAGTAGCTTTATTCATTGTCTCCTTACACAAGCTGTATTTTGGAGAGGAGATTGTTTTTACCCATGCTGCATGTGCTGCTATATGCATCTTTGAGAAGCCAAGTCAAAAGCACCTCTCACTTGAAGATGACTGGGATTAAAACTGTTTTGTGGGGGTTGGAACTGGATGATCTTAAGGTCCTTTCCAACCCCAACCATTCTATGATTCCACAATTGTGGAAGTTTGTGTTACTACATATGTCTGCTTTCCACATAATCTCAGATTCCCACAAACAGTACTGCAAACTTGCATCCACAGTAAAAAATACCCCTACATCTGCAGAACAGTATCAACCATGACAGTCTCCACTCTGGAGATCGTTTAAAGTCTTTCAGATAATAGAGCACAGAAAAATAGACATTTCAGTTCACTGTATTTTTTAGTGTGAAAATTCAAAGGTGGGTGAAGGAAAGTCATTTAGCTCTTAGTGCAATGAGAAGACATAAAAAACAGCCTAACTTGTCCAAAACCACACACCTGTGCCTACTGAGGGACTGTGTGTCTGCATGATGCTTGCATGCATGCAGTATTCCTTTCTTCTCACAGCAGGCTGGCTGCTATTGTGAAAAAGGTTAAAAAAAAAAAAAAATAGAAGAAAACCCAAACCTATAAGATATTTGCATACATGTATATTGAACATGATGGGGTTGCACCAACCAACCAAGGTTGGTTGCATTACCACCCCTCCTTAATACCCAAATAATACCAGGTACAAATAGGTACAGCTGGAAGAACATGAGTTCATTTATTGTATTCTGAGTATTTGTTTTAAAGCTTCAAAAAGTTCATGCCTTTAAAACAGAAACAACATACTTAACGTAGGCAAGCTCTCATTCAGGAACAAGAATTCTCATTTCTGTTTATCTTGATAATTTGATTTCAGATTTCACCTTTCAAGGCTAAGATTCAGAAAGCAAACCTCAATGCAAGAAACGCAACTATTACACTTGAGCTGATTTGACATATTGAAAGCACAGTTCTTCCTGCAAGTTTTTTAGCAGTGTTTTTTCTCTTTAACTTGGCTTTCATTGGCATCTACTTGTTAAAAATAAACTTCTTTAACTGGACATTGAATGCAAGTAATGAAATTCACTGTGATGATGCTCTTAGCCTGTTTATTTTGCTTAGTGAAAATAGAGAGGAATAAGGATGAAAGGCAAAGACATTTGTGTGTTATATATTGTAAGGCGTTTGCTACATCAGGGCTGTAACACAGGGCAGACTATCTGACTGCAGAGAACTGTTTCCAGGGTCAGCATCAAGTTGTCTGAAAGCTTGTAGCAGCTACTAAATACCAAGGTAGAAACAGTAACTGTTGCATTTATAGTCCCTACAAAGCATTTTACCTGGTATTGTTTATTATTACTATTTATTTTTAGTGGCAACTAGTCATCCTTGAGTCTCACTTTTCTACCCTTTACAAAACAATCTACAGCTGTATAGAGAGAACTGCTACACAGATCAGCATTTCCCACACATAGATGCTGGGTGCTGGGAAATGTATTGTGCAATAGATGAGTTGCTAGGTCAGGGCTGGAGGCAGGACAAGAGCTGCCGAGACATTTTTGGCTAGAGGACAGAACTGGCTGCTCTGACACAACAGAGAGATGATCCAAGTTGTTCAGACTCCAGCCTTCATCACTGCAGTGCCTCTGAAGTCAGGATGCTCCCCATTCCTTCCACTGCCTAGCCTTTTCATCTCAGCTCTGTCCACCTTCTCTCGACTTCATCCTTCATTTCTCTTGTAGCCCAATTATTTTCCAAAAATATGGAGAGTACAGCTCTAGGGCAAAAACCTTTTGGTGCAGAACATATTCTTAGAGAAGCACATGGAGGGAAAAAAAGGAAGTCTGAGAACTGCTATTTTCCAAATCCGCGCAAATTAGCAAGCTATACGTATATACTGACACTTCAGAAGACACTGATGTTGGGTCATGAACCTATAGAAGTTACATGGACAACCCTTCCAGCATACATGTCCTTCTAACCACTTTAAGTCTCAATAAAAGATTGTTTTCTGAAGAGAAATAGATCCTATTTTTGTTAAAACCAATGTAAACAACACTGGGAATATTGCACAGGCAAGACTCCAAACAGTTGCTGGCATTTTGAACACATACTGTCCAAACTCTGAAAGGTGCTAGCTACCAGCACCTTGTACTTCCACTACTGCTGCCACTAATGAAGCTGCTGTAAAAGAAAGCTTTCTGGAGATGGAGATTAGGAAAAGGAAAGAAGAGACATCCCCCTCCCAAATACTAACCAAGCAAAATCGTAATGCAGAAGAGGTTTTACTAATGGTTATTTTATTTATATTGTTCTCAACTACTATTTCAATTGCACCCATTCTAATAAATTATACTTGTTTCTGAAGTCACACACATTTTACTTTTTAAAATAAAAGAAAAATATGTGCAGCAGACAGCAGATCGCTGGATTATCCAAATTAAGGGTGATAAACGGTTATAGCATTTTAAAACACAGAGAGTGAACAGAAGCAAAATATTAAGGGAACTTCATGCATGCTTTCACTCACACTGTTGGCATAGATCTCTAGCACAAACAGGAAAGAAAAAGCATTTTAAAAAACATGAGAGGTGATTGCTAACTAGCACAAGTTGAAAAGGAGCCCCATTAATTACAGGTTTTTTTTTTTTTGTTTTTTTTTTTTTTTAAGGGAATTTTAACTTGCTAATGAAACAGACTTGAAATTTGAAGTTTGCCTTTAAATGTTAAGAGTTCACTATTATTTTTTTCCCCCATCTATGACTTCAATGCCTGGGGATGCAGGGGGATGTTGTTCTAAGGAAACTGTATTCTCAGTATAAAACTCAACAATGCTTAATTTCCACAAAAGCAGCATACGGAAGTCATATTTTTTACTTTCCTTCAGCTACCAGAGATGTGCGTTCTCCGAATAAAGCCTTGAGTATAATTTCTCAAGTATACAAGTGAGAAAAGTTTTGTCCAGAGAGGAGTTGTTAAAGAAGATACGACTTTCTTCTGCAGACTTGTTCTCATACGTAGACTGCTGCACCTGCAAAAATACTACATAACCCTAAATGACACTGTTTGTTTCTCCTAATATAGCAACACAAATTGCCTCTTCTTGTTATTAATGAAGTCTGATTATTATTTCCTGTTGGGTGGGACCTGGGAGTTCTGTGCATTTTATGATTAGAAAACTTTCAAGTTAAAATTTTCATATACTTTCAGTCATGAGCAGATGCATTATTGGACAACAGTATATAAGTTACAAGATATTTAGAAAATGAAAGCAATTACAAGTATTAAAAAGACTGCAGAATTGTGATGCTCTGAATCAGAATTTCTGGGTGCAGAATTATGGTAGAAAATCTAGGCTAAAATTTATGATACCAGAAAACTATAACTTTGAAGAAAAAGTCATAGCATGAGGAAATTCACTTGGTAAAGAGTAACTGAACTACCTGAATGGTCATTTTATTAAGTATCTTTACAGACACAATTTTTGGGTGTTTTATTCCTTCTCCTAATATCACAGTAGCGAACTAATATGATAAGAGGAAACACTACAATGCCATAAAGACATAAACCATTTTTCTAAGATATTGCTGGAATCAAATGTTTTTGTTAAAACACATTCAAAGCAACTTAAACCACAGAAATAAACAGTATTCAAATAGATAGCAAACATACTCCTGTATGTGAATAATGTTAAGTGC